>SNQJ01S0078744.1:13584-34647 GCA_010110895.2 Picea sitchensis
TTGTAATCCTTTTGATTCATTTATAATGTACTTTTGAATCATTGAATATTAATAAGAAAGCCTCCCCCACTGAGACAAAGGCCCGGAGACGTAGGAAACCTTGTCGAACTCCGTTATCAAGCTTGTTGTTATGGTTTGTTGTTCCTTATGTTTACTTTCTGATCTAAATTCTATATGATGGCTTCAATATTATTTCACTAAGATATTCTTCTTTTCTTAATTCCTAAGTGGTAAATTAACTCATGCATAAACTTAACCAAGTCTTTTAAAATATCATTTTCCGATCATCCCCTCTCTTGTCACAGTCTGGTCCATGTCATGTACTGGTCATCATAGTTGCCAACACAGTAATATTTTTCCTTGATAACATCCACACAAAAATCCTAGGTGGGCTCAACCCCATATATTCCAGACTCCTCTGTGGAACTTTGCTCCCAGTAAGTTTCCCACCAATGTTTGACATGGGGGAGAACCTTAAGGAGTGCGAAGGTGATATTTTCCCCGTCGAAGAAATTATGAATAGAGAAATAACCTTCTAGCATATTTAACCATTTTTCTAGGGAATTTGCATCTATTCATCCTTCAAATACGAGAATATCATAATTAACTTGTACCTTGAAAGGAGAGGTACCTCCAAAGTGGTCACTTGATGAAGAGGCATCTGTTATTATCGACAGATGTTGAAGGATGTGGGAAAAATTCTCCATCATTTCATCCCTTTGTCGCGTGAGAGCTTGCTCAAGCAATAGATTAATAAAATCTTTTGCTCCATCGTTTTTATTTTCTTCTACCATGGAGGGTTTCTTGGGCATGCGAGAGCGATTTCCCTCAAGAGATACAAGCTCGAGACCCAACTTCCTATACTCAGACCTTGTCTAGGGCATGCATTGAAAAAATGATCAAGAGCAGCCTGCTCTGATATCACTGATCCAGATTATTTTCAGCATGAAATGAGAGCAGAGATATAATAAAGAAATGTATAGAGATGTATCAGATATCCAAAAATATAAAAAAAATATATCAGAGATATAAACACAAAGATACATTAATACACAATTTCTATTAATGTGTGAAATGTACAGAACTATAAAAATACAGAGTGAAAGACTCACTAGACTGGTGACAACTTATCTCTGAGAAGAGACATGATATCTAATCGCATTCACAAGAATATTATTATTACAATGAGGCTCCAAAGGCATTTTTAACATAAGTAAAATCCAAAACCCTAACCATGGAAGATGAAAATCCAAAAGGTTTGCGGGCCCCGATGGGGGTAGTTGATACATCAACTTCTCGGGGGCATAATGTTTGCATACGATATCTGTTTAGGGCGCTCGATACACTGTTGGAAAGGTCTAAATGATAAGAATGACTTTCGACTGGCCCAAAAAAGTGATTTTCGTAGGCTCTTGGGCCCAAAATCCCCAAAAAACGTTGTTTAGGGCCTCAAAACGGCCCTGAAAGTTTGGAACCCGAAAAACTGTCGAAAAACTACCAAGGTGGAAAACTATTTTTCGAGCCAGTGGAATAGGTGGGTGACCACCTATATCCACCTAGATCATCCTTCCAAAAATACGTGGCTCTGAGCTTTTCCTTTATTAGACCATAGACAGTGACTACATAAGAGCATGAAACAAACAGATGAGAAATTGTTTCTTCCTTGACTTTACATAATGGAGATTGATTGGGTCCAATCCATCCTTGTTTGGTTTGATTATCCTAGGTAAGAATTTTATTTTTCAAAGTGAGCCAAAGGTCTAGTTTAGATCGCAGGGGAGATTTAGTCTTCCAAAGTGGCTTCCACCACCAAATAGTGGGGGTGTCTATCCTGTCCCCAAAACCAGCTTTATATCTGAGCTTTGTTGTAAATTTGCCTCTTTTGGGATTGAGGGACCAACATAGAGAGTCCCCCATGTATTGGTTTAGGTTGATAGAATTTTCACATAAAATGTTCATATACGAATCCACATTTTTCCAACCTTCTCTGCCTTTGGGCCGAGGGAAGCCTATATAACCATCAACTAAGGAAAATATTTTGGATTCCCTTAGATGTAGTAATAGAGGTTCTGACATTCCGAAAAGGTTCCTCGCCCCTAACCAAGGATCTTCTCCTAATCTCATTTGCCTCCCATCATCGATCTTCCAAACCATGAAGTATTCAACCACTGAGAATGCCTCCACTAGTTCCTTCCATACTAAAGATCCCTTAGAGGATTTCGTAGGGGTTATGAACCAATCTACAATGGACATATATGACATATATTTGGAACACATTACACATCCCCAAAGAGAATTTCTTTGAGTGAGACGCCAAAGGATTTTACCTGCTAACACCTTAGAGAAAAGGTGTAAGTTTTTCAATCCCCAGCCACCCATTTCCTTGGGGATTGCGATGGTTGACCACTTGACCAAGTGGGATCCTTCAAACCAGAGATATTTACAACTTAACCTTCTCATTTTATCCATAACTCCTATTGGTATGGCCATAATAGAATTCCAATATACTGGTAAGCTTTCCAAAACCGAATTTATAAGAAACAATCTGCCACCTCTGGACAATAGTTTGTTCATCCAAAGGGATATTCTTGCCTATGCTTTCTTGATTAGCCAACCCCAATCATCTTTCTTGTACCTATTAGGCTTTAGGAAAAAACCCAGGTATTTGAATCCTTCATCCAAATTCTTTATCAGAATTGGTAGCATGTATTGCATCATTAAAGTGTCTTCCTCTGAAACTCTATTGAGTGGAGCACAAGATTTTTCATAATTGAAGGAAATCCTCATTGTCCTAAAAATATGATATAGGATTCTCTTCATTCCTGGAAGTCCCTTCTGTACCCAAAGGTGCAACAAAACACATCATCTACAAAGAGTAGATGGGAAATTTCCTCAGATTCAGAGAATTTTAATCCCTTCAAAAGGTGAGAGGAGCGAGCCTCTTTTATCATTCTTCTTAGAGCTTCTGCCACCAGTAAAAATAGAAAAGGAGACAACGAACATCCTTGAAAAATCCCTCTGGATGATATGAAGAATCGAGAAGGGGCGTCGTTTATTAGAACCACAAAGAATGCATTTTGGAAACATCCCATGATCCAGTTTACCATGTTTACATTAATTCCAACTTGTAGTAGTTCCATCCTAAGGTAGACCCAACTGACTCTGTTGTAGGATTTCGAGAGGTATAGCTTCATAATGGCTTCCCTGAGATTCTTTTTCTTGGTCATGTGAAGGACATCTTGGGCCATTTCTACTTCATCGTTAATTTTCCTGTTAGGAAGAAATACAAACTTTTCTTCTCCTATAACATTCCCTAAAAAAGGTTTCAGTCTTCTAGTGATAATTTTGGAGATCAATTTATATATTACGTTGCAACAGTAGATGGGTCTAAAATAATTGAAGGAGGACGCATCTTGTTTTTTATGAATAAGGAAAAAAAAGGTTGTATTTAGGGTGCCATGAATTCTTCCAGTTCTTTGTGATTCTTTTACCACTATGAGTAGGTCGTACTTGAGGAAGTAAAAAAAATCCTTGTAAAACTCCACCGTGAACCAATCAGGACTAAGAATTTTCCCATTATGCATTGAGCTTAAATTTGTAAGTAATTTTTCTTCTGTAACATCTGCATTAAGTGATTTATTCATTTATTCATAAAATAGAGATAGTAGTTTGGTTACCACCTCAAGTGTATCCTGATTGGGGTGCCCAACTGGTTCTGCAAAAAAATGTTTAAAGTATCTAGCCCCAACTTCAAACTTCTCTTGGAAATTACTTACCATACAACCTTCTTCATTTTGAACAATCCAAATAGAATTTAGGCTTCTGTGTTAGTTAACATACTAATGAAATAATTATGTGTTGTTGTCACCCTCTTGTATCCACATCGCTCTACGTTTCTAGCGCCATTCCATATCCTCGATCTTAAGCCAGACATTCCTTATTTCTTCTAATTCTTTTAGTTCCTCTAGAAGATATTTATTCAGACTCCTGTTGTCAATTATACTCCTTAGAAGGGCCAACTTTGCTTCAATGTCTATTATGCACTTGAATTTTCGAGCTCTCGAGACGAGAATCCACCGTTTTATGGCCTCCTTCACTTTTTTTTGACTGGCTACCAATTGCTCCATCATAGAGGATGGATTCTCAGAAGAGAGTTTGACCTAGTTTTCTAACACCAGTTTCTTAAAGTATTCCTCCTTGAGCCAAGCCTAACTGGATTTGAGCGGGTTTGGGGGTGCTTCAGAACCACATTTCCAAGCCAGAGAAACTGTCCTATGGTATGAGATTCCGCATTATTCTACCATTGATTTAAATATTAACCCTAGATCCAAGAAGGCTTCCAATATTTTAGCAACTTCTCCATCGCCCGTCCCGAGGTTTCTCCAGGTAGGAACAAGTTTTTCCGTCTCAACATCTACCAAATTGTGCATTTACAAGAAGGACCAGAATAAATTACTCTATTTGTCCCTTTTGGGATGAGGCCCCCACACCTCTCGGAGGGATAGGGTGAAATTTATATCACCTCCAAGAATTACTAGTTGATCTTTTAAGAAGTATGCAGAAGCTAAGGCTTTCCAGAATGGGGCCCGATCATAATACATACCGTACACATGTATTGTTGTAAATACCAAAGGGGAGTATTTTTGTTGAATAGTTATAGAGATGGCCATCCAAACTATCATAGAATAAAGAGCCTTGAATTTTGGGCTCCAACCCAGAAGAAGGCCTCCTAACATTCCATCTGAATCCACCGAAGTGAAATTCCAATTCTTCAGCCACAATCTTAACAACTTCTCAAAAAAAGCCCCGGAACACATGGTTTCTTGTAGGAATAAAACATCAGGTCTACGACTCACAATGATTCAATGGAGGGCTATATTTTTTGAGGCCCCCCCTACCCCTCGATAGTTAAAGGAGAGGAAAATCATTTGGGAGGAGGGGGAAGTGATTTCCTTGCTCTAAGGGCCCTGACAATGGTATTTTGGGTGCCTTTTTATAATTTCCGCAGCTGCTCTCTCCCGAGCCTTGGAAATATTTGATTTTCTTCCTGCCTAGGAGGGAAGGAGATGGTCAAGGGGTAATCCTACCTTCAAGGGATTCAGACCAGAGGGACGGGTCTTGGAACGAAGGGCATACCCATTTCCCTCTATAGAAGAGAGAAGAAGGGGGAATGAGTGTTCAGGGAGAGGGGCCAGACCTGGAGAGGCAAAGGAAAAGGGGAGAGGAGAGACATGAACCGAAATGGGAAGGGGGGGCAAGGCCTATGAAGGGGATACCACCAAGGAAAAGAGACCCTAGTTTAGGCTAGGTTGTTCTGAAGAGTCTTTGAGAAGCATGCTTTCCTCCTTCCTAGGTGAGGGAGGGGAATAGGAGAGAGGGGAGGAGGGGAGAGAGGGAGGGGGGGGAATAAAAATTCCATTAAATAATAAAGGGGAATTCAAACTAACATGTTCCAAAGAAAACCATTTACCTTCGCTCGCAGGACTTGGGGAAGACAACCCAGGCTCTGTTCCTGGATCTTCCTTCTGGAAACCTTGAGCAACTTCTGATTTCATCTTAACCGTAGCTTTGAATCCTTCAACCGATGAAAATTCCATATTTGACATCCCTCCAACTTTTTTGTCCTCCAAACCTTGAAAGGGAATTAACCGACAGAGCCACATTTAGACACTTCACTCTTAAGTGGCCAATTTTGTGGCAACTATGGCACCTGGTGTATAACTATAGCCTGTAATGAGGAGATTCGGTGAGTCCACTTTACGGGACCAATTTTTTCCTCCCATGATGTCTGTGTCCCTTTTCCAAATAGGAGCTCTAGAAGATGAGGCTTAATGGTCTAAGCAACCCCGTTAGACTATACAGGGAATTAAGAAATTAGCAGAGTTCTTGGAAGTCACTCCAGTCACAAGTATTATATTCAGAAAGTGACATTGAGCTAAAAGGAGTTAAAAGCACTTTTAAATCGTATAGGCTAAATGAAGTCAACTGATGAATTAGAGGTTTTCAGTGATTTGGGGTTTGGAAGTATGATGAATTAGGGTTTCAGCATGGTTGAGGGTTTTGGAAAGCTATAAAGGAAGGGTCGATTACCCTAATTCATCATTATGTCGATTATGACTTGTCATTGAGGAAGAGAGGTGCATCTTAGGAGAGAAAGTTCAGTGTATTACAGGAGGAGGAAGACACCGATTGGTTGTTCGGTGTTGAGAGACACACCTAGTCACCGAGAAGATCATCTAGGTATTCCATCATTGTTCATTGATTCCCTGATACTCCCATATTCTGAGTATTATCTTTTTAGTTTTCTTATTTGTATTTACTTTAGAATCCTTTTATCTTTTGATCTAGTCAGTGTTATTTTATTCAACCTCAGTTGCTTATTTGTATTGACTAAGATACTTTGTCTATTGATCTAGTCAAGTATTGTCCATTTATTATTACATTCATCCATTTTGCAATCCACGGAAATATCATAATACAAAATTCCAGTCCTTTTATTAGCATTTATTATTGGTGATGATCACATTTTATATGTTAGCAAACCTTGATGCATTTAACACACTTATTTCCTAGACTAGCCAAGTCGGGAACATTCTGATGAATATCGAGCTTTAGTCCTACCGGCCTGTGACTAAAGAAAATGAGTGCAACAATTGAAGGGACCATGAACATGTAGATGATAAGATATTTCACCTACTTGAGCATCCCTGAAGGCGTAGGCCTGATTTCCCCTCCTCTAACTGAGGAGGAGGGAAGAGGAAGAGGAAACACCTAAAGCGAGAGAAGAAGAGGCGGAAGCGTGAAGTGTGAAAGAAAATCTAGAAGCGTGCTTAGGGCCCAGCCAAGCGACTAGAAGAGGTAGTAGCAAAGACCTTGTATATCAGGAAGGCGACTTTCATGCCATTTGATCAACGATATATGTTAGCTAATCAAATGGGCGTGTATCTCCCGATCCTTAGCACGAATTGAGTTTGATAGTGCTTAGAACCCGGATACACAAATCCATCGTACATGGGAACTTCCGGGAGAAAGAGCGAGACCCTAGTCACCCTCCTAGCACATACACCTATCGCAGTAGGATTCTGAGACCCTTGAACACGTTTCGAGGCACCCACAGTAACAACATCGCCACCCGATAACACATAGACCCATCCCTCATGTTGATGACATTGCGAGAGTATAGGAGGAGGTATAGGCATTATATTGTGACTTCCATCACGGACAGCGACCCTTATTAGTACTATGGACTGGACTTCGAGGAGCCATGAGCCATAGAAGGGAGGACCACAATAGAAGTAGGGAGCATAACCTCGATTTCATCCAAAACTTTGGGAAACTCACCATCCCTTATCTCGACGGATCGTCCAAATACACAACCAGAGCTTAGGTACAGAAGCTAAACACATACTACAAGCTCAACGGAGGATAGCCAGAGAGACAAAAGGCCTTGATTTCCATGACCTTACACTTGGAGGGGTGAGGCACAAGTGATGGTACCATGGGCTGGTCACATTAGGAGTCCGCAGTCGCATCACCTCCTGGGAGTTTATAGATGGAAGCTCATGGAATGCAGGGTTTGGGAAGGTTCTTGAGATACACTTCAGGGGTCTATCCCAGTTGAGACAAACTTGAACAACATAGGCATTCATCACAGATTTTACGTTAATTTAGCCATGGTAGTTACATATATATCAGAGCCCAGGCTAATAATGCTATTCACTTGGGGAAAGGGACTCCGCAGGCCTTTGAGGGGAGGGATGGGTGAGAGAGCATGCAGGCCTCCATGGGATGCCATCCTTTGCCTCTCAAGATGCAGCCAGGACTCAATGCCAAGACTAAAACTTTCCTCAGACCATTTGTGCCCAGGAGGGGATGCGAGGCAGGAAGCCATTCAGGAGAATGGAAGGAGACAGGAGAATTTACAGATGATGAGACTAGGCGAGGGCCCTTAGGGAAAGAAGCTTTTGCTTCCAGAAGCTGGGAATATCTTGGTCCCAGACCCACAGAGTGCATGGGCAGGGGAGGGTGAAATTGCTGTGAGGTAGCGATGGGGCGGTGTGGGCCGGTGAGGAGGAGGCAGGGACATTGGATCACACTAGTTGGAAGGAGGGATTTAGCACCGAGAGAGAGGAGCAACACTCTGTAGACTACGACTTGCAATGAGAATACATCCTCCAGTGGTCCCTGTGCCAGAGCAGACTATGAGGAGGAAACGAAAAAGAGGGAGGTGTCATGAGAGACCCTTTTAGGTGTTCCCTAGGTATGATTACCCTCCATATCAGGAGAGGGGATTATTTGAAATGAGTGGGAAATCACCTAATATATGGGTGGGGGCCACCACAACTTCATCCCGATGCTTCACTAGTGTCTGAGATGGTAGGACATAGAAGTTTGGGGTTTGATGTTCTGGTGTGAGATGGCCCTACGGTGGAGTGTGTCTAGACATAGTTCCAAACCTTAGAGATGAAGTTAGGAAACTACACGGTGAGAGACACATTTTATGTGGTTTGACCTATCGAGACATATGTGGTTTTAGGAGTTCAATGGATGATTACATTGGGAAAAATCACTACCAACTATCAAACCTTAGAAATGAGTTAGGAGTGGGATGGGAAGAGTTTTCTAAGAGGTATGTCTCGTGAGGAGCACCTAAATGTAGTTTCATCTAGGATGGAAGGATATTTAGACATGGGGAGGTAACATATGCCCATGAGAATGCTTGATCACTACTCAGAGAGAAGGATTGACGACAACAATGCCATACAAGGATCAAAAGAATTTATTGGGGCCGACATCAAGGTCTTTGAGGCAGACTCGCCGGGGAGACCAACTGACAAGGGGTTTGAGCACACCATTGAGTTGGAGGGGGGAAAACCTATGATCACCACCCCTATCATCATCCTAGGAGGTTCAAGGATGAGATAGAGAAGGAAATCAAGGGGTATTGTGATGGGACACATTAGAGTGAGCAACAACCCATTTTCTTCTTCATTTGTCTTAGTTATAAAAGGGATGGCACCACGAGGATTTGCATTGATTATCGAACTATGAACAAGAAAACCATCAAAAGCCGGTACCCTATCCCACACATTAAAGAGTTGATGGATGAACTACATGAAGCATATTTCTTTTCTAAAAGGTATCTCTGATCAAATCATCGAGATCAACATATGAGGAAGTAGGAAATAGAGACAACATTTGGTGGTGTCATTTTGGACACTTAGTCCCACAATTTATGTCATTTGGGATAACCAATTTTTACTTGCATTCCAGTCTTACTGAACCATATTGAGGATCGATTAAAATGGTCTTGTAGTTTTTCTTAAACACGACATCTTGATCTATAGCCAGTCATAGCAAGAGCATATGAAGCACCTGAATGAGGTATTGAGCATGGAGGCATAGTCATTATATTCTAAAGAGTCCAAGTGCGAGTTAGGTATGAGCCTTGAACACTACTTAGAGCCACATCATCAATGCACAAAGGGTACAAGTGCACTAAAGAAAATCAGGAGCCATTATGGATTGGTGACACCAAGAAGCGTGACATGGCCAGGAGATCTTCTTGAGGATATGGAACTATGCAATTGGTTCATCAGGAGTTTTTCAGCTTGGAGCACCATGACAGATCTTACCAAGAATGGGGCCTTCATGGACCGAGAAATCACAGGAAACATTTGATCACATGAAGAGGAAGTCATGGCACTTACGATGTTAGCACTACAGTTTCACCACACCCATTTACAGCCTAGAATGTAATGACACATCCGGCAAAGGGATCAGTGCAGTTTTGATGAAGGGAGGACACACCATTGTATTCGAGAGCCAAAATCTTAGTGTTTGAGGGTTGTACTCCATTTATGACAAGGAAATGTTGGCAATCATGCATGCCTTGACCAGGTGGAATAATATTTGGTGGGCAACAAATTCGTGATCAAGACCGATCATATGATTTGAAGTATTTCCTTAAGCATAAGGAACTCAATGATCACCAATAGAAATGGATGACGAAGGTACAAGCATTCAAATTTGACATATAGTATGTCCAGGGGGAAGAAAATTGTGTGTGCACTATCCCAGGAGACATGCACGGCATGATGCATTGAGATTTCAGCAGATTTTAAATCCCACTTGTTAGTGGAATATTCCAGAACAAGTTCTCTTGTGAGATATTGGATTAGGAGAATCACGAGGGATGTGGAAATTATAGGGTCATTGAAAATGTCATATGTTACAAGGATAGGAGTCTACTTGGTGCCCGATTCGGGGCTCAAGAATAAGATCCTCACAACAATTCATGATTCACCCTCATGAGACCATCAAGGGTTTTTCAAAACCTTGAGATAGATCAGAGAGAGGTTCTCATTAGGCAAGGAGCCTCAAAAACGTTTATGAGACTTAACGTCGGTGGAAGTGTGTGACTTAGCCAGAACAAATTAGGAGGCATTGCTCTTCCAGTGGGAGGCTACTTACACCCACTCCCCATTCAGAGAAAATGGGGAGTGTATCTATGGACTTCATCATGAGTCTACCCAAGGTCAAGGGTAAGGAATTCATCTATGTGGTGATCGACAGATTGACCAATTTTTCCCACTTCTACATACATGCAAGCCATTTCAAAAGCACTTGATTCAGTGTAATATGTTCTTCAAAAGTCTTTAAACTTCATGGGTTGTCGAAGAACATCATAAGTGCTTGAGGACAGTGAGTTCATAGGGACATTTTGGAGACATTTGTTTCGGTTGGTGGAGAACCCGAGTTGTACCTAGCACCGATTATCACCCTCTACGATAGATGGGCAAGCCGAGATTGTCCAACAAAGTGGGTTGAAGGGTATTTGAGGAACTATGTGGAGGAGGACAACGGAAGAGCGATGGTAAAAGTGGTTACATTTAGAGGAGAACATTGCTACAACACCACCTTCCATGTCCATTGGTGGCACTTGCCAAGAATATTATGCGGATATGATGCTCCACTTTGGTAGACTTGGTCTTGGGGAGATCAGATCTCCCAAGACCAGGATTGGATCATAGAGAGTCGGGAGATTCTCAAGTTGTTGAGAACACAATGAGCGGTATGGCTGAAAGATAAGTGTGTGGACAAAACATAGGATAAAGCATAGCTTTGAGGTTGGAGATTTGGGTTTCTTGAGAATCCAACCCTATGAGCCAGTCATCTCTCTGAGAAGAAGAGTGGGGCCGAGAAGTTGAAGCCCAGATTTTTTGGTCCTTACAAGATCATGCGCCCAGTAGGCGGAGTTGCTCTGAGCTAGAGCTTCTAGAGGAGAGAAAGATTCATGGCCGTGTTCCACATGTCTTGCCTCAAAAAGCCAATGGGACAATTCATTAACACATAAAAGGAGCTTCCCCCGTTGGATAAGGAGAGAGGAGACGGTTGGGAGTTGGAGGAGGTTTTAGAAGTTAGGAGGCCGAGGGAGCTTGAGGAGTCATCAGAGAGTGTTTGATTGGATGGAGAGGGCTTCCAGTAGGGATGCTACTTGGGAGAGTGAACAAGTGTTGCAGCCTTGATTGGTATTACTTGAGGACAAACAATTTTAGGAAAAGGAGGATTATGTGTCCCTTTCAAGCAAGACTCGAGAGAGGAAGCTTAATGGTCCTTAGCCCGTTAGACTATGGCAGGAACCAAGAAGGGTAAAAGCAGTTACTAGAGTCACTTGAGTCCCACATATACGTTATGTTGGGAAAGTGACATTGAGCTAAAAGGTTAAAAGCTTTAAGTCATTGCAATTTAAAATAGAAGTGCTTGATGAATTAGGGTTTTAGCGGTGATTTAGGGTTTTGGAAGTTAACAATGAATTGGGTTTCAACATGATTTAGGAGTTTGGAAATCTATAAAAGAGGTGGTGACCTAATTCATCATTATACGGTCATGACTTGTCCTTCGAGAAGAAGCCCGAATCTCAAAGAGATATTATATTTTAGTGTATTTGCGGAAAGGAAGACACAAGTTGGTTGATTTCAGTTTTGAAAGACACACCCCAGTCACCGGAAGGATCATCTGGGCCGTTCCATCATTCTTTATTGATTAGGTGCTCCATATTCCGGGTATTATCTTTTTAGTTTCTTATTTGTATTCGAGCTAAGATCATTTTGTCTTTTAATCTAGCCGAGTACAGTTATTTTATTCAACCCATGATTTGCTTGTTGCTTTTCCGGCTAAGATCCTTTTTTCTGCTGATCTATTCAAGTATTGTTAGTTTATTCAGTAGCATTCGACCATTTTACTTAATCCAGAGAGATATCATAATGCAAACTTACAGTCCTTTGTCGCATTTACTATTTGTCTGATCATTTATACCAATTAAACAAACCTTTGATCCTACGCACACACATTAGCAGCGTTTCACTAAGACAATAAGTCAAGAACATTGCATTTACAGGTTCTATTTCAATGGACCCTCCTGGATGTCCACTTCAACTTGAATCCATGCCCATCTACCGTCCTTCTTAGAGGCCCAATTTGGTTCAAGCCCGATGAAGGACCCTAACTTGTTTCCAATGACCTCCAAAGTGGCCCTCGACTAGAAAGCTAATGGGAGTCCCAACAAAATGGCCCAAACCTTCCTTCTTGCAACAGGTTCTAGTGCAGGGTTAAAATCCAGACTCCAAAATTTTAGGCTTAAAACTGTTAGGCCCCAAGACCAGTTTCTATTTAGAGGTGCCTTACAATCTTCGACCGACAGTAGAAAAATTGAAAGACATCCTTTCACCAGAATGTGAGCCTCTGGAATATACCCCAAAAGGGGTAACCATTCCCTCTCCATACACTTATGCAGGGAGTTTTCACCTATCGTCTTTCCATTAAACCTGCCCACCAACAACTTTCCATTGAAACACGCTACCTCAAAGACTATTATTTATTCCCCTACTACCATTTTTACCACTCTGGATTTTTCCTTAAAGCATTTCCTAGCCCTATTCTTTCGCCCGCTTGCAACCTATGGAGTCATCGTGTTAACTAGAACAAACAAACATTGAATTGGAGAAGGTAAAGGGTTTAGGGATCTAGGGGGGAAGAATACATTGGGAGAACCTCACCGAAGAGAGTATCGTCTGGTGGCGGAGGAAAGGGTGGCACAATAAATCTTTTAGACTGAGGATCCAGGTGTCAGCCAAGGTCGTACTGGATGAAGTCATCCCGACGTTGTTGAAAGGACTTACTTCGTGCGGACATGAAATCTAGGTGAGACACGAAGGCTCACCCGAATCGTGGGCTTTCCTCGTATTCCATATCATCCTGATCATCTGGGGATGGGATCTTCATCTAGGGTGGGCATGTAATTTGAATTTTCCTTGAAGACCGTGTGGGAGGAGAATGCTTTCAAAATTAGGGGACAACTACAGCGAACAAAATGGGAAAATGAAGCGGAGGAAGGGGAAGGGAGATTAAGAGTCGGCAGGTGCGATAGCGAGGAAAGAGATTCCCAGACTACTCAAAACCACCGGACCGTTAATAATATGTATGCCTTATATATATATATATGTATATATATATATCATTATTTATTTTATTATTATTTTAATGGGTTATGTTATATGAACATCTCTTTGTTGTAAGTCTCGACACAATTAAATAAATAATAATATGATTTCATTGAGATGCTCTACAATCCAGTATGGGGAGATGTTCATGTAACGCAACACGGTAAAATAATAATAAAATTTTAACAATTTTTGTATATATATATATATATATATATATATATATATATATATATATATATATATATATATATATACTTTGAATGAATAACAATCATTGTATTATTATTATGTACTTTAGTTTGGTATATAATTGCTTTTTTAATATAATTTAAAAATGACATTGTGTGTGTATATATATGTGTGTTTACTTTAGTTTGGTATATAATTGCTTTTTTAATATAATTTAAAAATGAAATATTTTAATATATATATTAATATATTATAAATATTTTAATATATTAAAAAATATATCTTAGTTTAAATTTGTTATGTTTCCATTTTCCCTAGCTTAATGGATCATCAAAACAATGATTTAGTGGTAACAGAAGTCGTAATATACCAACATAGATCCATCTTAACCCCATATCTATCAAGGGCCAAGAGGGATCCAATTTCTCAAAACCCTTTTTTAGAGTGCAAAACTTGAGAAAAGGTTAAAGGTTTGCACCTCTAGAAATTTGATCCCTATCGGTCCTTGATATATCCAGGGTTAATATGGATATATTGTGGTGGTACTATATACGTGTTTTGATTATTGAGTCCATTGATTAATTGAGTCGACTCGTTGTTTATATGTGTTTTTATTTATTTATATATATATTAATGTTTTTTATTATTTTATTATTAATTTAATATTAATTTATTCTTTTGTGGATTTTTTTGCTATTATTTTAATGTGTTATGTTACATGGACATCTCTCCATACTGGGTTGTAGAGCACCTTTCAATGCAATTATAAAATATATTAATATATTAAAAAATCTATTAATATTTTTTAACATATTAATATATTTTATAATATTAATCTTTTTTAATGATGACCATGATCATGATTAACGTCCACTAAGATCGAATTGGTATATCAGACCTTAAGAGGGTAAGTGATTACTTGCTATTCTTTAGAATTTTGTTTCTATGCTCGAAAAACATTAAGAGAAGCTTTCCAACATCACCATAGTTTTGTTGAGTTAAGAGGTTAGGAATGTTGGTAGTGCGACAAATATTTTTAAAATGAGATCTAATGTGGGTATATGCTGGACAATATAAGAGAAAGTTCTTATCATCTTCAATCTTCTTAGTGTCACAAAGGTGACACACTCTTTCATCTCATGGCGTTTTTGGAATTGACCAACGTCCAGTTTCACTATGGAGCTTGTGATAATTTGTTCTTATCTTAGTAATGCTTATTTTTTTCTTTACACTTGTCAAAACAGATAGATAATTTTGATCTTCTAGATTAGGGTTGATTACATCCTTATAATACCTTAATTTTCTTTTTTCTTCTAACTATTTATCACACCACATTTTCTCCTTAAATTTTGATTTGATGATATTTTTAATAGTATCTTTATTCTACAAAATGGTGTCTTCCATGATTCCCCAATAGTTTATCGAAGACCGATCATCTTTATGACATCCTCGCTTGAGTCGATGGTGGTTACGACTCAATTTTGAAGCAATTTTAGGAAGCCTCTTGTCTTCCATGTTGTTTAACTTGTTCTTATACATTAGGTATCTAGTGATAGCCGTGCTCTCAATGGGGAAGAGGCTTGTTTCTAAGAGGAGGATGGGATAGGGCGTATTTGATTTAATTTTGAGATTATAGGTTATAAAATTCTTTTGTATTTGCTCTATCTTTCTCCAGGATTCATGAGAGATACTACAACCCTAGACTTCACATCCATAAATAATAACAAGTGTAACAAGAGTCTCAAAGAGGAGTTTATTCTTATCTCAACTCCAAACATCGGTTGATTTACAATTGTTTTCAAGCCCATAATAAGCTTTCCACCCCCAAATAATCCTTTTCTCAATGCTATAATTTCAGTTGAGCTTGTGGTGAATAGAAATTCCAAGATATTTGTATGAAGTCACTTCCTCCAAGTTTTTGTTTTCATATATGAAGATATCATAAGTGATCTTATTGGATTTAATAATCATGACCTTAGTCTTATCAGTATTGATAGTCATACCCATATTGGAGAAAAAATCTTTTAGGATCCTTAGTTGGTTTTCAATATCATGGGGACTCCTTGCCGTAAGAATGATATCATTGGCATAAAGAAGAAGATTGATGACTATATCGGTGAGAGTAGGGCCGATACAACCTGTTTTTTCCAAGCACACTTCTAACTTGTCAATGTATATGCCAAAAGGGGTAGGCGACAAGGGACAACCTTGTTTGACTCCAATATTGCAGTTAATCTCTTTCGACCATCCCTCAATGTTTTTAAACTTAGCAATAATGCTCTCCTCCAACCTATTCCAAAGGTTTTTCCTAGGAACCATGTCAAAAGATTTTCTAAAGTCAACAAAACAATAAAAAATATTGGTTTTAGTATTGCAGAACTCCTCTACAATGATCCTAAAGGTAACAAGATGGTCCAAAGTTGAATGATATCTCCTAAACCTGGCATGGCCTTTAACTCTTTTACCATGAATTTCTATCCAAACGTTAATCTTCTTTTCCAAAATAATTCCATAAAGCTTGGCTAAAATTAGGCTAACCATAATGGTCCTATAATTAGAGGGAATGCTTCTATCCCCATTTTTAAAAATAGGAACAATGAGGCTTTGCATCCAGGGTTTAGGGAAGCCCTTCTTGGCTGCTAAATTGAAGAGCTCGTGTATGTGAAGGATAAGGATAGGGCCTCTGATTTTAAAAATTTCATCTTGGTAGCTTTTAATGTCCTTAGATTTCCCATTTGCAAGTCGCTTAACCCCGAACTCTATGTCATCTAAAGAAAAAACTTCATCCTCTACAGGGACAATAGGAATGGTGTCTAGGGAATTAGGGAACTCATAAAGACTCATATTATTTTCTTTAGTATTACGGTTTAGAATTTGGCTCCATAACTTCTTAGGATCTAGCTTAGAAAGTTGTGAAAGTTGCTCTTGCCTTTTATTGATATAATACCTTTTTTTCCCTTTTAATTAGGGATTTGTACGTATTGATCTTATCGAGTTTTAAGGATTCATTAGGAGCATCGGTAATGGCTTTCCTAGAAATTTTAAATTCTTTATCATACCAAGGGTTGGTCATTCTATTATTGTTTTTACAGGACACCTCGAAAGAGAACTTGTTAATAGAAGTGGAAAGGGTAGTTGTAAAATTATGATAGAGTTATTCAATGTTGTCCTTATAAGTTAGGAGATTTAATTTACTATTTAAATCCTTTAAGAAAATGTCAACTTTACTTTTTTCAAGATTTTGATTGCCTTTTATTATCAAATTTTCTTCAGTAGCTCTGTCAAAGTGCAATTGCCTTTTATTATCAGAATTTTCTTCAATGGCGCTCCTGTGCATGACAAAGTTTAGAGTTAGGGTTAAAGGTTTATGATCAAAGTCAGGTTCATGGTCATTTAAAAGGTGAAAAGTTGTTATTTGGTTGGAAATGGAGATATCAAATATCACATAATCTATGACGCTACTACCTAGCCCATGAATACAAGTCATCTGGTTGGAGTTTGGCCACTTCATTACTCCATTGCAAATTATTAGGTCTTGAGAGCTGCAGAGCTTGACCAATTCAGTACCAAACACATTCTCAATTAGGTATTCAGAGCTTCTTTTGTAGCTATTAGATAAAACAAGGTCCTCATCTAGCCATAAAGGATTATGGTTGGAATAATTACTTAAAAGAGTAGTTTGTTCAGTTGCAGTCCTAGCATTAAAGTCTCCTAGAAGGAGGATATTACCTTCATTTTTCAAACTATAAATATCTTATTCTAAATTATTATAGGGACAATTACTATCTAGATTGTTTTTCTTATAAAAAGTAGAATTAATAGGTGCAAAATAGAAAATTGCTATATACATATTCTTAGCATTGGTGTATGAAATTTATATCCAAATGTACTAATTGAGAGGGTCGATCTTATGAAGTTGAATGTAAGGAGAAATGCTCTTTCTAATATAACAAATTATGCCTCCTATCCCTCTACGATGGGACTTTTTGTTCCATGTCGACCACAATACAAATCCTTCTATGTTAGGGACCATAGAATCCTCATGCTCCCAAGTTTCAACTAGAAAAATAATATCAATATCACTCGGGATCCAACTTATCATAAGACCTTTGCGCCATGGAAGCCATGACAGTTCCAAAAAAGGATCATGAGTGTCCCAAATTTCTATTTATTATTATCCTTCTGGTCTCTATCCCTAACAATAGCTTTTCAATTTCTAATTATTGCCCATTTTTCTTCTTTCCTGACTTCTTTTACCTTTTGAACTTCATTCCTTAATTCAACTTGGTCTTTGGGAATGAGGTCTTCATTTATAAATATTCCTGACCCTTTTAAGCTCAGAGATTTACTGAGTATGTTATATTTATGGTCATTACAACTTACTATGACACATATCAACCTATCTTTGTGATCAATTATTATTCGTAGCCTCTTTTCTTCTATGAGGTAAGTTGTATCAATTTGTGATTTATTATTTAATTATTCTTTTACTATTGCTAGTTTATCCTCCTCTTGTTGTTCTTTTATACCAAAACTTATGAGGTTCAAGGCTCTTTTATTACGCTCATGGTCCAGTTAGATTAGCTTAGCCATTTCCTCTTTGAAGGGTTTGATATCCAATTTGTTTCCCAACTTACTAAGGGTCAAATTGTTAGTTAGTTTTTCTTATCTCTTTAATCCTATCTCTTAGGTTGCGATTTTCTTCAACCTCTCTTTCTTGGGTTGATTGTTTATGTTTTTCCCTTTCTTGAATCCTATCCTTCATTGTCTGCAATTCACTCTTGAACCCTAAGAATCTATCCTCTATTTGAGTTTGAATGGTATCTTTGAAGAGTCTAATTTGTTTTATCAACCATTCCCTTTATCTCTATTTTGAGTTTTATGTCTCTTTCTTCACTCTTTTTTTCTAATTATTCTAACTCTATTTGGCTTTTGGCATCTTTCTCTTCTCTTTCTTTTCTAATGATTCCATATAATCATAAAGTATCTCAATGTATTAAACGAGCATAGATCCATCTTAATCAAGTGCCAAGAGGGTTCCATCTTAACTTGAGGAGAGGTTAAAGGTTTGCACCTCTAGAGATTTGATCCATCTCCACGCTTAATATATCCGGGGTTGAGATTGATCTATGCTAGTAATAATCAAATGTTTTTGGTGATCATGAACATCAAGTAAGTAATTTATTTATTTTATTTAATTTTAAACATTCTAACCAATTTTTAATTTAAAAAAAATAATTAATCAAATTTTTAAAAAAAGTTATTCACATATATTTAAAATTTTAATTTAAAAACTAAATAAAGAATTTGAAAAAGAAAAATTAATTTAAAAAATTAAAATTAAAAATAAATTTAAAGAAATATGTTTTAAACTTTGTTTTATTAGTTTGTCGATAAACATGGTTGGTTTTTTTGGTGTCCCTTACATCAACACTTTGTCACCATATATTTTGGTGTCCCTTACATCAACACTTTGTCACCATATATTTTAAACCTCAAGGATGAAACTTAAAAACAAAGATTAAAAGAATATAAAATCAAAATGGGGAAAAATTCAAAAAAATTTAAACATTGAAAAAAATGGAAAATAAACGATTTTTTTTTTAAAAGAGAATTAATTTTAAAAAATTGAAATTAATAAACTAAATGTAAAGAAATATGTTTTAAATTTGAAAACACAGTTTAAAGAAATATAAAATCAAAATGGCAAAAAAAATATCAAAATAAATGGAAAAAATAATAATTTTCTTATGAATATCATTAGTAATATCAATTTTCTATGTTTATATTCTATAAAGTTTATTATTAACAATGATTTCTCATAAATTTGAATAATTAATTGGGTCCAGAGTGAGAGATTTTCATGTAAAGTAAGGCATTAAAATAATATATATATTATGTCCAAAGGGGTTGGATTTAATGGTTGGGAAATTCCCATCATGGTCTAACCTTAAGTCATGGGGCACCTTGAGGTAGTGGTAGAACATGTGGTTGCACCCAGAGATATTATATTAAATGATATCGTGACCTGTACATACATAAGTGGATCAAAACCCACCCACATGTCCATTTTTTTCTAGACAAGATATTAAATGCACATTCATGATAAGATGCCGACAACATCAACAAGGAGCCACTGCCACCTTTCTGATCCGGGTGGCCCTCATGGATCTCTATACCCCAAAGCTACATTCTAGGGTGGCCCTCATGGATCTCTATACCCCAAAGCTACATTCTAGGTTGTTCACAGATTTGGCAGGTACGATGATAACCCATTTCACCGGCTTTGGCAACTCAAACAACAGTTATGGTGATTTTTAATGCTCGGGAAGAGGGAATGTTTTGTTATTACAAAGGCCCGAGAATATCTCTCTCACACATTCTATCCTTTGTCTTGTATATGAAGCTTCTTGGTTCTACCATTGTGAAACTTTGAACCTGCTATAGCTTCATCTCCCTATCTCCTTTTCCTATGGGTTCAATTGTTGGTACCATGTCGTGTGAGCATGGTAAGCCGAAACGTGGTGGTAGCTCTTCCAAAGGTGTATACAGCAGGCGTCACCAACCATCTCTGACCTTGAGCAACTCCGACTCACGACAACCCTCCACGGATTCTCAGCAAGAAGGAAGGAATTCTCCTGGGATTCCACAGGAGGAAGAAAGATGCGGATATGCCATTATTGAAGAACAAATCCCTATTCTTCGTGAGGAATCACCCAAGAGAACATATGATGAGCTGGAGGCGAATAGAGAACCAGGTGTGGAGAACAGTGGGAATGAAGAGCATGCCAGCAACCACCCATTCTCTTAACTGACGATCAACTCCAGCTCTTCTTTGACCTCCGTAGGGATTTAGCAGAGATAACCTAACGACAGGAGCGGATCATGGAAAGGATTGATGAACTTCATAAACATCTCTTTAGCTCGTGGTGCAACATCATGGCTCCACCATGGCCAAACCCAGACCAGTGTCACAGCGAAGATAATTCTCCTCGGGCATGAGGACTTCCACGCTTTGTTTTTTTTCCTCTCTCACTAGCTGAGTTTCTATTTTTTGTAATGATTAGTTTGTATCAGTCTTATAGACATAAGTTGCATGGAACAATTTCAAATTTTGGCCACCCATGCATTTTTTTTTTGTAGCTCAAAATCTGATGCCCCAGCTGGTTTCTTCCACTGGCAGCTAGAGCATCATATCAAAAGCATTGTACTCTTTTGATTTCAGCGAATAGAAGGCTTTGTAATTCTAATTTAAAAAAATATTAATATATTATAATATATATATTGGTTTGAATTTGATCTTTTTATTTTTTCTTGCTTTAATTAATAGATCAATAAAATAATGTAGTGGTTATGGAGGTAGTAATTG
>SNQJ01S0078746.1:0-20671 GCA_010110895.2 Picea sitchensis
GGGTTGCCACAGAGTATAGTCAGTGACAGAGATTGTCGGTTCATCAGCACATTTTGGCAGGATTTATTCATATTTGTTGGTATAGAGTTGACACCCAGCACAAGTTACCACCCCCATACTAATGGGAAGACTGAGATAGTCAACAAGTGGATAGATGGCTACTTGAGGAACTATGTGAGAAGACAGCAAAAAGCGTGGGTAAGATGGTTACATCTTGGAGAGCACTCACTACAAGGAAAATACCCTCTAGCATAAGTTATAGCGGAGGCTTTTAGTGTTAAAAATTTGACAAAAATTGTCAAAAAAACCTCCGTAAAAATATCATTTTTTTGTAGCGGATGGTTTTGCAGATATTATAATGGAAATTCATTATAACTAAAAAAATACAGGCGGATGGAGGTTGTAGCGGATGTTTTTCCATGCAGTGTGCTTCACAGACCATGTGCATTGATGTGCTTAAAACATTAATGCATCGGTGCCTACATTGCACAATAGGAACAGGTTGAATCTATGATACCGAGTGTCAATGTGTTCTTAAACTTAAAGCCCCAATGCTCACATGTCAACCAAAGCATCGGGGTTGTCCAAGAAATATGGGGCATTGGTGCTCTTATAAACATAAACACATCGGTGCCTTAATAGGAATAAAGCATTAGTAAAATCAATGATAACATGCACCGGTGCGTTCAAAAACAAACAGGATCGGTGCATGATGTTGAGAAGGCCCCGATGTGGACTTGTGAAAGAGAAGCACTGGTGTGCTTTTAAATGGAACGCACGGATAAGTCGTATTATTATTATAATTTTTGGTTAAAATATTATTAATATCGATGCTTTTTTTTTAATTTATGTTAGCACCGATGTGTATTATGTTACAGCACCGAGGCATGTTATAATTAAAAGCATCGGTGTTTTTTTATCATTGAACACACCGATTTTCATTTTCTCTTTTCAAAAGCAACGACCTGTGACTTTGGACAATTATTGTTATTTTTTAATTCCATTGTTTATCAAAAAATTGACATATATCTTATAATAGTATTCATATAAATTAAATTTTGATTAGTGCATTTGGATATGATGTTTGGATTATCTTGTTATATCATCAATGTTCGCATCTCTTTGTTATAATATTTAATCATCCATATATTTATTCAGCGATGTAACATTTCACAGGAACATTTGACAACACAAAAGAATAAAACAAAACATATTTTATTATATATGAATAAGAGGCTCTTTGTCATAAAAAATGGGACCCTTATTGGTAACCCCTTGTCTTTCCATTGGGATAGTACTATATCTATTACATTAAACAAAATGTTTGATTTTCACAGACAATTATTTCAGAAAAATACAACAGCTTGCATTGATATCCAAATATATTAATCATCATTCTTCATTGGAACTATTGTCATATGTTCTCGAGCTACTTTCATGACTTGGGTTATTTGGTCAAATGTTTTATTGATTGGATCGTTTTTTTTCCTCTTCTTCAAATGATTCCATCTACAAAAATAAAAATAAAGTGTAATGAGTGTATCTGCATTGGTGAGAATAATGAAAATTTAAATAAATTTAATATACATGAATGTAAATTGAAAAGCGGCATACCATAGCAAGAATCGAGTCCTAAATGATAAACATTTTTTCAAAACCAAATCTCATGCCTTATATAAACAACTCTTTTATTGGCCATTTCCATACTTTGTTTCCTGCAGTTTTAATATACCCCATAATAAATTATAGATTTAATATAAAGATCTTTTTTGTTCCATTAATTATAAAATGAGAGAACTAAAACATAGATACTTACAAATTCCACAATTAATTTTTTATATTCCAACATATACTCACAACCCTTACTTAGCACAATGTCAATCAATTCTTGCGATGGCTCTTATATGTATGTTAGCACATTTTTTAAGACATTCAAGGATGGTTGTTGTAAAACAACTTAAAATATACAAAAATGAAATCTTAAGTTAATGTTATAAGGAAATAACAATTACTCACAAACTTTTCTATCAATCCTTTTATTTATTGTCGTCATGTTTTATGTGTTGAATGAGTTCCATTTTGTTTTCTTTTCTGCAAGAAAAATACTCGAAAATTAATAATTAATGTTAAATTATTTATATGTATGTACCTAATAGAAAATTTCAATGATTTCATACATTTGAAGCACTTTGTTGTTGAGATGGCTCCTCATGTGATACAATTATGTCCATTTATTTTACCATCTCCTTGTACACTTTTTTTGACATTCCTACTGCCATATTTCGGATATCAGTTTGTTGATCCTTTAGGATTTTCATAATCTTCCTGAAAAAAGGAACATGACAATTAAATATTTTTATATTGATATATGAAAACTAAATATAAAAAAAAATTGATATTAATAAATTGTGAATGATTTGTAGTAATATATACATATTCTACAAAAACCATTTTTAGGAATATTACTTTTTGAATGATTCTTTTGTGTTGTCATATGTTTTTGCTATTGCAAGTATGACATGTTGCATTGACCATTGCTCTGGAAACGTTTCCTGTAGTTTAGATATAACTAGGTTCTTCAAATCATTGGATTCATTTATGTATTGTAAGTGGAAATTACGTCTATACGTTCAATCCACTATATCCCTCATAATTTTGTAAAACAAATCCCCCCTTTCATTAACTTCCAACACCACTCCAGATGAGCTAAGGACCAATTCATCATCATTTACATCTTCTATAATTTTATTTTCTTAAGATGACATTTTGTTCCTTTGTTTTTGGTCCCATTTGTAGAACATTAAACATATGTGAATTAATAGATTTTTTGAACATGTTATATAATATTTTTAAGTAAACAATTAATGAAAATTCAAAAAAAAAACTCATATTGAATAGATTGTTTTCATTCACCTGGTTCATCCTTTTGCAATTTTTCCATCAAGTTTTTACGCTCTTCTACACTTACATCACAAAGAATATTATCGAGCTTCCTCATTTTATGGATCTGTAGGACACACACTAACCAATACATATTAGTTAAACTTGCATATAGTTCAAACATATTAATTTTTTATAGAATTTACAAAGAACTTGCCTTTTTTTCCTTTATGGATGTGTTATCTTTGTATCCATCAGAATTTTTGTTACTTGAATTATTCTTATACATTTGTTTATCAATATACAACCTATACCATTCAATACAAAATATATTAAATATATTTTATAAATAAATCACATAATTTTCACCAAAAACAAATGTCTTGGTGTGTTGTATTAATATTAAAGCACCGGTGTGTTACATGTTATCAAACACACCGCTATAAAAAAATATTTAAAAGAACAGTAAATTAAAGCAGTGTGCAATATATCGTTAACAACACCAATGCATTTAATGCTAAAAATGCACCGATAAAAAAGATTTTAAAAAACATTAAATTACAATGGTGTGATAAGTATAGTTAATAACACCTCTCCAATTGAAAAAAAATAAAAATAAAAAATACCATAAACAAATAAATTTACACATCCATGAACAAATTTTTTTAATTATTTGTGACATAGTCGATGTGTTTGTATCTGTAAGTGCACCAATGTGTTATATTGCATAAGACACACCGATTACCCGAAACTATTTTTTTTTTTTAAGTGACAGGGTCGAGAGGGTTTGGATCTGATGCATCACATGTCAAACGCATTTTATATGGAAACATAAACCCATTAAATCTAAAAACCTAAAATGAAAATCTATAATTATGAAGTGATAGAGGGAGTTAAACCCTAAGTTGAAGTTTTGCAATCACACAAACAACAAGAATCAAGGGTTTAAGGTAAGTATGAAATTTTTTTATTTTTTTTCTGAATCACAAAACCCTTCAATTTCTGATTTTCTGATTAATTGTGTTGCTCCAAAAGGGTTTTGAATGAACTACCATACCCTTCAAATTCTAATCTTTTGAATAACAATTCTTTCAAAAGTATTGATTTGTTATTCCACAGTGCTCCCCTATATGTCTCTCTTGCAAATCTGTACCCTGTAAATTTTGGAAAAATAATAAAATATTGAATAGCTTAATACCCATGAAAGGATTTATGAAAATTGTTTTAAATTAATCACCATAGTTACCTTCAAATTATGATCTTTTGAATAAATCATGTTGTTCTAAAGTATTTTGTTGCTCCACAGTGCTCTCTAGTATGGCTCTCTTGAAAATCTTTCCACTGTTAATTTTGGTAAAATAATGAAATAGTGAATAGGTTTTTACTATTTAAAGGACTTTATGAAATTATATTTTAAATTCCCGCTCATTTTTAAATTGTAAAAAAACAATGTTCTTGTTTTTTTTTTTTTTTCCTCGAAACTTCAGTGTGTTTATTACTTTAACGCATCGGTGTTGATATGTATACGACACACTAGTGTGTTTTAAAGTTTTGGAGCACCGATATTGGATAATTTTGTTTTTCTTATTTGAATTCATGGGACCGTTGTGATGCGTATATAAACGCTCGGTGATTTACAATGTTATAGACACATCGGTGCATGTTTCTTACAATAATGCATTGTTATGTTTTCAAAGTTATCTGAATTTTTATTTGCACAAAAAGTAATATATTCATCTTAAATTATTTTTCATGATGCATCCACATGACTTGCAGTACATCATAGTATACATTTTACGCTTAAAGTCGTCTTATTCTTAAAAATAATTTACTGTTGATTTTTCTCAAATGCAGGGAGAGAAGATTACAATATCAAATGGTCAATTCTTCAAATTTCATCCCGTTCCATATTGCTCAAAGTCCATCATGGAGTTCTCCCTTTCCATTTCGAGTAAGTTTGGATTTTATTTATATTTCAATTATCTAATTGAATTTATTTTTGTTATCCATGTCAATTTGAATAAAAAGGTATCCAAATTTGTAGGATCCTGATTCAAAATCAAGTTCAGATGCAGATAATAGTCCAGTACCAATTCATAAATGTTGGAAGCTCCTATCAAGAGAAACATACCGCAAGCAGTTGGTAGATGAAAATGGACAACCACTTTATGTTGCCAATAGTAACATGCCATCTTCTAGCCGCAATCTTGGTTCAGTGATGGTAATAATTGTTTTGTATAATGTGATTTGAACAAACCAATTGCATTGTGCTTACTAATATCATCGATGTACTAATATTCAATATTTTTACAATTAGGATTCTAGTGATGATGATCGACCTAACTATCATCTTTTGTTGCACCCCATTACAATGTCAAATCAAGAGAAGGTTGCAATAAGATCACAACTCGAAGAGGAAGCATACCAAGAATGGTTGAATCAACCACCTATTCAATTCCCACTACGTCCATATTCACCAATTAGGAATGACTAAAACATAGTTCTTCACAAGTTGGCAATGGAGTCAATGAAATAGAGGCTGGTATGGATGATTATTTACGGGATACAACTGCCATGGAGACAATTTTGTTAGATGCATTCCAGAACGATGAGTGAGGGGATGATGCTCATATCACTGATACCTTATTCGAAAGTATGAAATTTGCTTCCACCACCCCTCTTTGGACCTGGCTGGTCAAATTCTACCCAACTGAGGACAGCAATGTTACTATACAACTTGAAAGAAAAGTTTGGCATGTCAAACGCATGTTTCTCGACAATATTGAGGTAACTGATCATCATTAAGTCCCTTATAATTTGAGAAATATTTCCACACAATCAACATTAAAAATGATCATTTTTATGAATGTTAAATAACATTGTACATTTATATTTCCCACTAACTACATGTTATTCAAAGATAAGGTTCTTCTGAGTGATAATGTATTTCCCAGTAGTTGTGAAAAGGAAAATAAAATGTTGCAAAGATTGGGTGTTGAGTACATATCATATCATGCATGTATGAATGATTGTATTCTATATAGAGGAGAATATGTAGACAAAGATATATGTCCAAAATGTGGGCATGACAAATGTCATAACTCAAATAAAAAGGGTAAATCACATGGTCCTCCTCATAATATATAGAGGCACATGCCTATAATCCCAAGGATTCAAAGGCTCTTTCATTGCAAA
The DNA here is from genome assembly GCA_010110895.2 of Picea sitchensis. Lineage (NCBI taxonomy): Eukaryota > Viridiplantae > Streptophyta > Pinopsida > Pinales > Pinaceae > Picea > Picea sitchensis. The sequence goes on from SNQJ01S0078746.1 coordinate 6,076, forward strand.
GAATTATCTATGTTGCAGGGATGGCATGCCTCGCATAGAAGTGAGTCGGGAGTTATGAAAATCCCAACAAATTGAATAGCCATGAAGCATATAGAGGATACATGGCCCACAAAATTCAAGGATGAAGTATGAATTTTGCGACTCCGCATATCCATAGATGGCGTCAATCCATATTCCCTCCAAAAAACCAACTATTCTATTTGTCTTGTAGTAGTGATCAATAAAAATATCCCCCCATGGATTTCCATGAAGAATGAACATCTTATGTTGACTCTTATAGTCCCTGGTAGAAGACAAGTGAAGAATATGGATGTCTACCTACAACCATTGGTAGATGAATTGAAGGAATTATGGGAAGGGATACATGTATACAATGTATCAAGACCCATCACAATAGAGAGGAATTTTACATTGTATGGCATATGTGCTTACACCACACATGATTTTCAAGGCTTAGGAGTTTTCTCTTGTAAATTACATGTTTATTGATTTGTTTATATACATAACAATATTTTTTGGCATATTTAATTCATTGCAATTGTTCTGGACTTCGACGCTAACATGCTCTATTGTATACATTAATAATTTTGCAGGTCTTGTAACAAAAGGATATCATGGATGTAAATGTTGTGGACATTCTCTGAAGGCTAGGTGGTCCAACCACCTATGAAATCTAGTATACTACTGCTCTAGGGTATTCTCCCATAACAACACCCTTATATAAGAGCAACATCCACTTTCAATGGTAAACCAAAGAGATCCCAAAGACCTGTAATAATGATACTAGCAGAATGGTTGAGAGCATATGAGAGAGAGAAGGAGAAGGAGATTACAAAAATATTTGATTCAAATGGGGAGCCTATGTTCAATGATCCATCATTCTTCGACACCTATGTTGAGAAATTTCCCATTGGGATGAAAAATAAATTTGTCTTTTATGAGCTCCCATATTGGTAGCATCTTAAGATTTCCCACTTACTAGATCCCATGCATATCTTTAAAAATGTTTCGTCTTCTTTATGGAGGAACATATCATCAAAATAAAGTGACACATTGGTTGTTAGGAGAAAAATTATTTCTTCAAAAATTAAAAAGAAAGTAGATGAGAGGTTGGTCCCTCTTGGTCTTTCAAAGAAGGTGATGTCCCATGGATATTGAAGAAAGTTGATATTTCTTTGGAATATGAAGTTATATTGGGTGTGAAGGATCCTTCTTTATATGGGTCTTGACTACGGCACAACTTCACTATGGAAGACCATTTGTCATGGTTAAAATCAAATAATCATTTGAACCTTCTAAGAGTACATATGCCAAAACATGATTTTATTATTTGTTTTATAAATTCATGCTATGGGATAAAACATAATTGATTTTGTATGTGTTTACTTTGTATTGCCATTATCCTATGTTGGTGCATGGGTGTGTGAACCATTACTTCCCCCAGGACCTACGATGTGCCATATCTAAATCAAGGATGATTTTAGGGGCTAAATTTCGCTCGTGGGCTAATTTTCCATGGTTTTTCCAAAAACGAGATTCGCTATTTTAAAAATGATTCGCCCAAATTCTATAGGATAAAATTATTTTACCTTAAAAGTTGCCAAAATTTTATAAAAACTATATAAAATCCTTAGAAATTTGAAATTTTTTACAAATATATCGCCAATCATTTATTGTTGGCATATGAAGGATTAGTAACATTCGCCAAGGTTTCTACATTTTAAAATAAATTTCCATCCTTAAAATCATCCCTGGTCTAAATTATCTTCATTTGTATGTTGGATCACATCAAAGGAGATTCATATGGATAGAATTCCATGGTGGCGTCAAGAGATAGTTGAGATTCTTTGTATGTTTGAGAAGGAACTGTCGACGAGTTTCATGGACTTGCAAGTTCATATTCTAATTCATCTAGTAGATGAGTTTGAATTAGTCGGAGTGATCTCTTGTTGTTGGATGTTCTTCTTAGAGAGGTACATGAATAAATTGAAAGGATGTGTTCAACAAAGGGAAAAACCGGAGGAGTCTATGGTAGAGGGGTACATATTGTATGAGTCTTTATATTATGAAAATGAGTACAACAATAAGATCGGCAACACACCATGTGTGATGATTTGGGACGATGAAAGGGATGAAGACAAAAGATAAGGGGAGCTTCTGCAAATGAACGAAAAAAGTTGTTTGATAAAGATTAAGTGACTTATCATTTGTCAAATTTCTACAGAGTAACTATTCACACTAAACTTCATAATGTATATTTTGATATGATACGTATTATATGTTGATTTATTTCACGAATATATATATATATATATATAGACACACACACACACACACACATCAGCGAATTCAAAAATTGATGTCATCAATAAATTCATTCTTTACAATTCAGAGGCAAGACAGTCTTGGGTCGCATTGTACGAACAGAAGAGGAGGAAATGGGACAATGACAAGAAATAATTTACATAGTTGAATGGTAGAAGCATGCCTTATCCTGATCATTTAAAAGAAAATATGTTAGTGATATGCCCCAACAGTTGGCTTGCTAACCAAGTCAGAGATAAATACAGTGCATATGGTCATTACCCGTGTGTTGAAGAGGATGCACTAAACATAGGGATTGGGTGCAGCAACTCGGTAATAATCTCTTTGTGTAATTTTTTTAATATTTAAATTCACCTTTGAACTATAACATCTATATTTTATATTTTATTGGTCGACCTATTAGACACATGACACTGTGATTTTTTCACTTTTTTATAGGTGCATTTTTTCTCATATATGTGGGCATATGGACATCATTTTCGCACAAAGGATGTTGACGATCGATGCATGACACAAGATTGTGGAGTGGAAGTCGAGTTCGACCAATCTAATCATTCTAGACACCGCGATCGAAACCTAATACGAGGGACGTTAGGTTATGTTGGAAATATACAAGAGATCATTCAGGTGGACTTCTCTTCTTTCCAATGTGTTATTTTTAGGTGCAAGTGGTGGGACACCTTTGATCGGAATAATGTAAAGGAAGATCGTGATAGTGGGTTGATATGTATCAACTCTAGAAAGATGTGGTATGAAGCTAAGGAGCCTTATGTTTTCCTAAAACACTACAACCAAGTGTTTTTTTACCCGGATGTGTTGGATAGGGTTTGGTGGTTCATATTAAGACACGACCCTAGGTGAAAACATATTTTTGAGAACAACAGTGTTAGCATGCCAAGCGATGAAGGTAATGAGGGTGATGACAACAGAGAGTGATATGTACATGTTTTATTTCATCTTGAATATTGTTGTTGTATCTTTTTGTTATATTATTTATTTCACTAATTATATTTTTCTGTATTCATCTTCTGACAGAGGAAATGTTAAGTTAATTATAACAAATCTTTGAACAATTTTAGTTGGTTAGTAGTCAATTTGATGTGTTATGTGTTTGTATTTCAAATTATTTGTGATTGCATAGAATGATTGTTATTTTAACATATTTATACGTCGTTGCATATATTTAGAAATGTTTCATCTTCTTTAAGTATTTCCAATTGTGAAATCCTGAAAAATGTTAAATGTCCATATGAACTTTTAATGGGATATGAAATTCTACTTTTTATGTTGATATAATTAGATTTAATGATATGGTTGATATGCATGTTTAATAGTACAACATTTTTTAGGATATGTTAAAATGTGGTTTATAATTAAAAAAATAAATTTATAACATGATTTTCTGATAATTTGGTTTTTAACTAAAGTAGTGTTTGTTAAGTTACATACTTTTATCATTTCTTTTGAAAATAATTATAAAATTATGCCCCTAATGTTGAGTAAAATGACAACTAATGAAGTAATTTAAAATTTGATAGCAATCAACTTATGAAATAATGACAAAAATAACAATAGGAAGATTTGCATACATAAAATTTTAAAGACAATAGAATGCTTATCATTGGAGATCATAAATTTTTATAATAAAAAATTTAGTATAGAAGAGTCTATTCAAAAAGAGTAATTAGTACAATGGAAAATAATATTTATTCATATGTAATTTGTTTTTTGAAAAAAAAAAATTAGTTAGAATGAATATGTATAATGAACTATCTATCCAATTATAGTTTCAATTTTACAATTAAAGTTTCAACCATATTGAACTTTGTAATTTATCAAAATAAACATGATGATGATAACCATATTATAACAAACATAAACAACATCTAAAATGCACATTTATATTCGCTAGCTAACATCATCTAATTATATACCTCTAGCACATATAAGCGTCATTAATTAGCTAGACACATATCTATTAATTTAACAGGGCATCATCATTGTGATCACATCTAACAAAAGATAAACATTTTCTAACATCATCATCACATGCATCTAACAAGCATCATTTAACATACACATTTATCAAGCACATTTAACATTAAACATATCTAACATGACCTCAAAATGTACACATCAACGTCAACATATAAATTAATTAAGTATATCATCATGATCAACAGGAAAAATGCATGTCTAATGAACAATGTTATAACATACACATATATCAAGCACATTTAACAAACATATCTAACATGATCTAATAATATACACATCAACATTATGATGTCCCCTCTGTTGTGACAACGAATAGCGATGTACAAAAAGGTAAATATTTTGTTTTATTTTCATTAGGAAATTAAAATCATCACAACATAATTAATAGCATCTCCAATGACACATCATTGTGATTATTAAAGACACAAATCAACGCATTAACATAATTAATAGTGCCACATGATCAACACATAAACATAAATAGCGACGCAAGTCAACACATCACTATCAACTAAGAAAAAAAATAATAATGATCAACCATGTCAGTGAATATTAAAGGAACTACTAGCCCATCCTATCCTGCATGGTTAGGACCTCCAGGACACATAAGCAACGCTCAAGTCTAATATTCATCCAATTGATTTTTACCACTTAAAGTCTCGGGACTAGCGACTATTTTGAGGAACAAGGAGGTATCTAAATCCCATAGCCCAACATAAACCGCAATCCAAACTAGATGATCAATCTCACCTAATTATCAATTATTCATGGTGCAGCAAGATATTCTACTATACTTATCATTTTTCAAGCAACAAAGAGTGTAAATGAGTAAAAGGATATTTCATAAAGACTAATAAATCAAGAGTGTAAAAATAATCTTAATCGCATGTAGTTTAATTATACATCTCCATTTTTTTGGGGAATATATTCTAAAATACACGAGGAATTTAAAGGATAAATTTATATATATTCAATTACAAGAACCCACAAGAAGATCAATCTTCTTAAACCGTACAATAAATTTCAATGCTACTTTACATTATGTACCCAATTTATAAAACTAATAAAATCAATCGTAATAGCCATTAATAAGCATTAAAGTTGTATGTACACATTTAATGGACCATGAGAAGACCCAAACCATATTAACAATATATATGAAGAATTAGTGTTACTTTACCTATTTGTTTACTTAAACTTCTAGGAAGGTCAACAATAATCTAACATTAGGGATTGACAACCACCTTCATATCCATATATATACAACCACAAGTAGAACACATCATAACAATAATATGGAATGATATCCAAGCGACTTTACATATCCGAGTGTGATAAGAATTAAGAGGACCAAGGTTTTATTTAAACAAAAGATAAATCAGATGTTAAGGTCAATGCCTGTGTAAGGATCAAGGGGGTCAATGTTCAATCACGATATGGTAGAAAGTGATTCCTTGTAATATGTCTACAAAATCTATAGCCACCCTACGTGTCTTTTTGTAACCCTATAATAATTTGCACATAAAATGAAGATAAATAAAATTCAACTCAAGGAATTGGACCTAAGTGAATAATAGGATGATAACAACGAATTGGGGTTTCGCACTATCCAATAATGTACACCGGAAATAATTTTAAAAATAAGGAAGATAAAATCAGGTGTGCCCTCACTCCAGGGATCTCGTGGTAGAGAATTCAAGAATACACCAATCAATTGAATAAACTTAATCGATGGCATCTAGGTTTGCTGGTATTTGGAATTTAAACAAACACGGGCTGAGAATATGGATTCCATGTAAGGTTAAGCTTTAAAGAAAGGATAGTGAGTAAGAATTCATAAAGATAGGAGTTGTGATTAAAGATAGAAAAGGTTCTATCAACAATCGCATGGCTTCAAAGATCAAGCAGTGGATCAACTAAAGGATCTATGGACATAAACTGGAATAATCATTATCATGATATTCCCTTCTCTGATAATCAGTAATAATCAAATGAACATGTCAATGCTGGCCCAATGCACCAACCATTCTAGTAATAAAATACGAATTTACCTCAAGAGGTCAAGTAATTATTTTAGCTCCCGAAATCGCTCCACAAATTAAATTATATTTAACTTTCGAAGAAAGATATAGAACTCAGAGATCGCTCAGATTGAGGTTCTGGGATATTCAATCGTTTGAAAACACCTAAGTTCATCATGTTAGGTGCTATGGGAATATCCCACTGATCAAGGTTTCTGCCTCACAATCCACACGAATAATTATGACTTGGATCAGTAAACGTAAACAGGGATCTAAAAATTGATATGGTAGCATACTGGTAGATTCCTCCAACTAAAATATTTTAAGTCGTCCATAAAATTCTTGTTATCTAAGAATAATAAAAATACAACATCAAACTGATAGGTCTCATGGTGAATGAATTTCGATAGGTTTGCCCAATTAAAAGGTAAGGTAAATCTTGACAGATATTAAAAAATGAAATCAATTATCATTCAATAGGAAGCGATAAGGGGATCTATGTGCCTAGGTGGCAGAGTTTCCTCTCATAGATTCTATAAATCCTACCCAAGATCCAAGCCAAGGGACAACTTGACAACCTTCAGTCAACATAGCGGCTTGCGTCCAAGGCACCCAAACTATATGACAAGAGGAGGGAAGGGAAACCAAAAATAAATATAAGAAGAAAACAAATGTGGGACAAAATCAGGCTTCAAAAACCCGCAGGTCATCCAAATTCTTGCAATAAGGCGTAAAAATATCCAATACCATGGTTATCAGATACTCCAGAATTGGATACAATGATGCATTCTCAAAATGCTAATCTAAAATCGAGACTAGCTTCAATAAAATGTTCTTACGCAATTACCCCATCGACTCAACAAATACCTAAAGAATGAAACTCAAGTTTAAATTCGACAACACTGTAACAGAATTCTAAATCTCAAAAATTTAAAATGTGAATCAGTATTCACAAGGTTTACTCATTCCTTCTGGATTTTGCCTATGCACAACTATATATAATACATAATATTCTTAATATGCAATGAGACATTTATGTGTTAATGGAATCTATATAAAATAATAATTTAATTAAAAACTTTGATATGCAATCACTGGAAGCAACTAAGAAAATACGCATTATGTATATGTATATATCCTGGTAGCCATTTATCATTTTGAGAAATCAAGATGACAACAATTATCATAAATTCATCTTCTAGGTTCCATTAAAAACTATCAAGGACTTGTCAAATTCGAGTTTACAATTACAATTAGTTTATGGCAAATTTACAAGAAGTCCACTATACAAATTAAATCTTAATACAAATTCAATCATTTAACCCTTATTCACATCACAGACAGAAATCCTAGTTACAGAGCAGCACAGTATTCAACAAGATCTAATACATCCAGCACTTAGCACATAGAAATAGATCAGATCTAGCATTCATTCATATTACTAAGAACTAAGTTATTATATTAGATGCATTTAACATATATCATTTCACTAAGCATACATCACATCAATAACATAACAACTATAATTCACAAAGAAACCACAACACAGGATATACGTGGTTCACCCCAGTGTGAGGCTACGTCCACCAACTCTTCTCTTCTTTATTGTCTTCTTTCAATATTCTACAAGAACAGAGCCACAAGAACCCACTTTGCATAGGACAGAAGATTTGTCCGCACCTCGTCAAATCCTCCTTCCCCGATCTAGTTTTAAGCACAAAGCCTTCTTATAATCTTCACACAAGCTTCTTACAGTCACTTGCACTTAGCTCTGCAAGTTCTTAACACATAGTATGCACAAAGCCTCTAGCTCTGTACTAAGTTGGTTCTACTAGATCTCTCTTACTTACATCGCCTAGATTTCTATTTATACATTACAAAAGGGCCTAAACATGGGTAAACCCATGGGCCGACATCCCATACCCGTTACATAAATCCTAAATCCAAAAAAATTCCCTAAGAAGGGGTCGAGATCCCGTGATCTCCGTTTCGCCTCGTGCTCCACCTTCAACCAACCTATCGAAGTCCCAAAACTGGTCAAACGTGACCAAGGTTCTCCAAAACTTAGTCAAGGGCCAACAATATCCCAACTCTCACAAGTAAAACCAGTCAAAAATAATTTGGCAGCATAACTTTACCAATAACTAGTATGATCTCTTTTTCCATTTAGACCATTTTCTTTATAGGATTTTCCTTACTGACACATCTCCACTTGCACAATTAATTTTCCTTTTAATTAAATAAATTATAATTATTTCCCCCTTACACTTGTCACCCTCTCCCCAAGTTGCACAAGTATTTATATATTATATTTTAATTAAAACTGAATTTCCCTCAGCTCTATTAAATGTGCTCCTTAAATCACTCCTAGTTGCCCCTTTATTCCCCATTTTCCCATGTAATTATTGATGCCTTACTAAATCCGAGTTGAGTTAAAATAGGGGTCTTCTCCTAGTTAAACTAGTGGTATCTAGACTCTAGATTCCTTTCTATGTGTACCATATTCTCTCATCTTTATTTCTTTCTTAATTAAAAATCCCTTTTAATATTTTCTTGCACACATGTGCCTTATTAGAATTAGCTATATTTCACCTTTTCTTAAATCTTGACTTAATTTTCTTCATTCATTTTTAATTTAATTTATGATTTAGTTTTAGTCTTCTTACAAAACTTAGACTTAGGCTTAATTTCTTCCCCCCTTTTGAATAGCATTAGACTTTCACTTGGGATTTACAATTAATAATTTCAATCCTTAATTAATTAATTAAATCCGGCAATGCTTAAAGATTTTACAAGGTTTAATTATTCGCTCAAGGTTTTCTAGGCCACCTAGATTCATTGACTCAAGTGTTACTTCACGACATGCCCTTCAAGATGAAACTCTGTGCTCCAAGGGTGTCACTCACCTTTTACTGGTTTTAGTAGTTGTTCAACCCGTGGAGCCAACAATCCATTCGGGTGACCTTGTGAGAGACTAAGGGATTCTAAGGAATAAGGACCCCACCTTATTGTGTGCCACTTAGAATCTTGGTGAGTGACTATCTCAGTCTACCCTTACGACATCATGGGCCTCTCGAACTAGGTAATCCTTAACCTACAGTTCAACCATGGCGGGAGGGCTAGTAGGCTGTGACAGGGACGTTGCCACACCTCTCCCTCAATATCTTATTTTTGTGCATGGCCCCTTTACTCCTTATGTGAGTCATATTAGAAAGCATTCATCAACTTGCATCCATCAATGAAACACTGTCAATGATCCATATATAAAATCATACTATAATCGATCATATGTCACGTATGCATAAACGAAATACTCAAACAAATACAATCCACTCCCTGACTCAATCTGAAGTCCAAGGAGGTCCATTGATGCCATCAGCATCCACAATCTGTCAAGTGTCTTGCACACTCAGGGAAAACTTGTCAATAGCATTTGTCAATACATATATCTCAAATAACATTAATCACAATCATCAACATTGTCATAAAAATACATAAGCGAAATAAATAACCATGTACTATAACCGTATCACTTGCATGCAAGTGTCCTCAAAGAATAAGTCGATAACATGTGTTCACAAGAGTGGGATGTTACATACACCCCCTCTTGTTTTAAACTTTGTCTCGAAGTTGTACAGTATATAAAATGCAATGATAAAAGTATCGGACAAGATCTATATGTATAATATATCAAACAAGTAAGGAAATTGTTGGTGAATATCATATGTGTCCTCCCATGTAGCCGAGTGTGGGATACAATTGTCCCACTGAACCTTGACCTGATCGACTATTCAACGTCGTAGTTGTTGAATGCGACGGTCCAGAATGTGGTTTGGATCCACCGTGAGATCACCCTCGTTCGACACCTGCAAGGAAATCATGTCAATCACATGTCTAGGATCACTAACATAATGTCTCAAAATAGATACATGAAAACAATCGTGCATATGCCTCAAAGAATCGGGAAAGGCTAGTCAATAGGCCACGAGTCCTTTCTTTTTCACAACTTTGAAAGGTCCCACAAACCTAGGCGATATTTTAGCACCATTTCCAAACTTGATCAAACTCTTGTGAGGTTTCACCCACAATAAAACCCAGTCACCAACTTCGTAATTGCAGTCAACGTGATGTGCATTAGCATAACTCTTTTGTCGATCTTGCGCCTATTTAATATTTTGTCTTATCGATTTCATTTTTTCTTCCATTTCTTGGATCGCTTATGATCCTACGAGGACCMTATCCTCAAGTTGATCCTAGCTCAATGGCKTCYGACATGGTCTCCCGTAAATAAACTCAAACAGTGCCATCTTAATGGTACTTTGATAGTTGTTGTTGTATGCAAACTCTACCAATGGCAAGAACTCTTCCCAATGCTTTTGTTGGTCCATTACATAYATACGCAACATATCTTCCAAAATTTGGTTCGTTCTTTCTGTCTACCCATCGGTCTCAGGGTGATAGGTTGTACTAAAGTTTAGTTGTGTTCCCAAGGCCTCTTGGAAACTAGTCCAAAAACATCATGTAAACATTGATCCTCTATCATATATGATCCTTCTTAGCACGCCATCTAATCTCACAATATCGCTAATAAAACTATAGCTATGTCTGGAACTAGATACGTCATATGCATAGGAATAAAATGGGCACTCTTCGTCAGAGGGTCAACTACCACGAAAATTGAGTTGTCCCTCCTTTCCATCAGTGGCAATCCAACAATAAATTCCATCGAAATGACCTCCCATTTCAATTCTGGAATAGCGTGTGGTTGTAGTAATCCTATCGGATGTCTATGTTCAACTTTCATTTGTTGACATTCTAGACATCTCACCACGTAGCTAACTATTACTGCTTTCATTCATTTCTAGAAGAATAGAGGCTTAAGGTCTACCCTCATCTTCATGACTCCCGGATGATCCATGTACACTGCTCGGTGTGCTTCACTCAGGATCAAAATTATTAATCTGTCATTAGGCGGTATGTAAATTTTGTTGTTACACCTCAAAAATATGTCATTGTCCAATGTATAACCTTCAAACGTTGGTACCATCATGGTGTCTTGTCTAATATTTTTCTTAACCTCTTTATACCAGTCATCGTTGAACTATATTGTTAGAATATTTTCTCGAAAATTCGTCTGAAGAGGTATCACCGAGAATATGTGTGGTCTTCAACTCAACGCATCTTCCACTTTGTTTATTGTTCCTTTTATGTAAGTAATCTCAAAATTGTATTCGCTAAGTAATTATAACCAACGCCTTTGTCATGCGTTCAAGTCACTCTGTGTAAATATGTGTTGCAATCCACGATGATATGTCTTTAGTTCTAATTTCCATCCAATCAGATAGTGCCTCCACACTCTCAAGGCATACACAATGGCCAATAACTCCAAATCATGTGTTGCATAGTTATCCTCATGCTTTCTTAATTCCCTTGAGATGTAAGTGATTACTCGACCGTCTTGCATCAATACTCCTCCTAAACCTTCCTTGGATGCGTCTGTGCATACAAATAATTTCTTGTCCATGTCGGGGACCTTCAGTATCGATGTTGTTGCCAACAACATATTGAGCCTTTGAAATGATTCCACACATTTCTCAGTTCATACAAACTTCTTGTTTTTCTTCTACAATTCCGTGATCGGATTTGCTATCTTCGAAAAACCTTCGATGAACCGTCGGTAATATCCTGCTAAACCCATAAAGTTGCGTACTTCTTAGATGTTTTTCGGTGCAATAAATTCCATAATATCCTCTACTTTCACCGGATCCACAGCGATACCTTCACCAGATATGATATGCCCTAAGTAATGAATCTTCGATTGGTAAAGAGAACATTTCGACAGTTTCTCGTATAATTTGTTTTCTCATAGACACTGTAGTACCAATCTTAAATGTTCATCATGCTCTTCCTTTGTCTGAGAATAAATCAATATGTCATCAATAAATACTTGAACAAACTTGTGGAATTATTTGCGTAACACCCCATTCATCAAGATCATGAATACCCTATGTTTGTTTGTCAGTCCAAACGGTAGAACTGTAAACTCATAGTGTCTGAACCTAGTCTTAAATGTGGTTTTAGGAATATCTTCCTCTTTAATTCGTAACTGGTGATATCCTAATCTTAATTCAATATTTGAAAACACAGTCACCCCTTTCATCTGATCAAACAAATCGTCTATTATGGGAAATGGATAATGTTTCTTGATCGTTGCTTTGTTCAATTGACAGTAGTCAATACAAAGCCTCCATGATCCATCCTTCTTTCTTACGAAAAATAACTAGTGAACCCCAAGGTGACACACTTGGATGTATAAGTCCCAAGTCCAACAACTCCTTCAATTTCATTTTCAAGCCATGTAACTCAGGCATTGACATCTGATAAGGCGTTATTGTTATCAGTTCAATTACCGATTTCAATTTGATTGTAAACTCCAACTCCCTTTCGGGTGGCAAACCTGGTAACTCTTCTGGAAACACGTCTTCAAACTCTCGTACTACTAGAAGGTTTTCTAATCCTTCTTCCTTGCCCTTTTTCGTTTAGCGCTAAGATTGCATATAACTTACATCCCTTGCGAATTCTCTTCTGTAGTTGTAGGAAATAAATGAACCTCAAGGACACTCCCTGGTTTCTTCCTACAATCACTCTTCTCTGTCCCCCATCATCTGTCAGGCTTAACCATTTCGTCTTACAGTTGAGTATCACATCATGTGATTCCAACCAGTCCATATCGATCACTATGTCATAAGATCCCAAGATCGTGATATATAGGTTGTCCTTCATTACAAAATCTCCCAATTTAATTCTACAATATGAAACCCTTCCTCCAACCTTTTGTTTGGCACCTGAAGCCATTTCTACGTACCTAAACTCGTCCTTCTCGACTAACTTTTCCTTAACTATTTTTAGCGATGCACTAGAAATAAATCTCTCTATAGCACCTGGATCTATCAAAATACTAAAAGTTTGGTCAGTGATTGTACATGACATCTCGAGCACAGTGGACTGGTGCTCGGCCTGGAGGTTATTCACCATTGCATGAATCATGTGGGCCTTGCCCAAATCTCCAACTATAGTGTGTCTTGTTGACCCATTCGTTCTGGCCTTCTCAATGAGACAGACTCATTGGTAATGTGGCTCTCCACATGTCCAACATCTAGTCTTCAGTCCAGTATTCCTGGTCCCTGAAGTAGAAGTTGTTTTCCTACCAGTTTGAGATCCTAGTCTGTTATGTTGAACATGCCTAAACTGTTGCTACTACGAGCGATGTTGTTTTTGATGCATTGGTCCTCTGTAGGGAGTCCTCTGCTAAGGAGTCGGTCGTCGTGGTGTCATGAAAGTGGATCCTCTCGATGTATCTTGATACCCTGATATTTGTCCGGCTGGTGTCTGATGTTGCTGCGCACCTAACGTTGTTTGTCCAGTCAGTCTTGCAGGAATATTTCCCTAACCCCCGGTGTTCAGTTCTTCCTCATCTATGAGGTCCCTCTAGACTGCATCGTGCAACGTATGAGGCATTAGGATCCTCACCTTCACACGAATGTTGAATTTAAGCCCGAACACAAACTTGTTGACATTTAGCTTCTTTGTGTTCAGATGTGGAGCATACCGAAGTAGATCCATAAATTTGGCCTCATACTCTGGCACCGTATGACCACCCTGTCATAAGGCTTTGAACTCATTGAGTTTGTTCTCGATGAATTCTTCTGAAAAATGCCTCTCCTGGAACCACTCCTCAAATAGTTCCCATGACACGTCTTCAACGGCCATGTTTAGTTGAGGAAGGAGCATCATCCACCATAGAAGAGTGCTCCCCTTCAGTTGAAATACCTCCATGCATACATTCATGTTGGAGGTATAGTCACAAAGTGAAAATCACATCGCCATGTTCTCCAACCATGGCTCAATGGATGATCCATCTGTGGCACCCATGAACTCAGGAAACTTCACCTTATCGAGTTCTCTGTGAATGTTACCACTACTAGCTAGAGCATGATTTGAACCCTCATTGGGTACAAGTGCCCTAGACTCATCTCTATCTATTTGGTTAATCAAGGCATCTACCATCCTCTAAAATGACCTCATCAACCCACCCACATCTCCCACAACAACTTGTTCCTACTCACGGATTGGTTCTTCTCCTTGGGGGTTAAAACTGTTAAGAACCAAATATCAATATAGCATAGAAAATCCTCAGAAAAAGTACTCAATGCCTTGAAAAAGAGACAATTTCAAATAATAAGCCTCTTCGA
>SNQJ01S0078746.1:25973-38666 GCA_010110895.2 Picea sitchensis
CTTAGCGTACTTAGGCGCTAGCTCTCCTAGTTAAGCCCTCCCTTTAATGTGACCAAGGTTGTGACCAGTCGCCTATTCGAAAGGCACATCACGATTTCACAGTTCGCGACTTCTACTTGTGAATCACTCGGACTCTCCTGACTCCTGAAATCTCGACAGGAGCCTAGTGTGTGCTAGTCCCTCAGTTCTCCTTCACTTATGTGACCCTTCGTTGTGACCGTGGGCCAATATTTCAAGTGTGTCATGATTTCACATTTTGCGACTTCGCGTCTCATCTCCCTCTGGGAAATTAATGGTCTGGATCCCTCCTTGATCTGACGACTCAGATCATATCATGATTTCATGTATCGCGATTTCTTGCAACTCTTGCCTCTAATTTCCCGAGTCACGAAATCCTGACAAAGTCATATCTACGATTCAGATCCCTCCTTCTATCAACAGTTGTGATCGTTTCATGATTTCTCACTTCGCGAGTTCTTGTAGGTCGACCTTTGACTTCTTCAAGTCATGAGTCAGCGAAATGCTGAGCTCACGCCATGCATCCTTCTTGATGATGGACGGTTCAGATCTTTTTAGCGTTTCGTGACTTTGTTCCTCCTGTGTGCTTTCAAAGCTTTAAATTTAGTGCACTTTACCTTAGTGCACTTTACCACGATCCATTTACGTCAAACCGAACGGTTGAGATCTTTCTTCCTCTACGCTTTCCCCTCATTGTTTGGACGTTGATCGGACGGTCCAGATCTTTCCCTCTGAGCTCAAGCTTTCTTCAGACTTAGAATATTTTTCAAAAAGATTCAAAGGTTTCGACCTTTGTCCTTCCTGCGAGTCCACTTCTTGGATCTCGTTCACACTTCTTGGAAAGTGTTGCTCCTCCTGAGCTTGATCTTCTCAAAGATTTGATCTCCCAAGCACTTTTTGCTTTTCTGGGAAATTCGTCAAACTCAGATCCAAAGATTCTTGAAAAGAATCATTTCTCATCTTCCTGGCATTCCTCGGCTCTCGTTATTCAACTTATTTATGGAGTCGCTTTGACTCTTCATCGAATTCCAGGTCTGTGCACTCTTTGCAACAGATCTTTACACAAGATTTGAGTTCTTGCGACGACTGTGTGCACCCTGCGGCAATCGCTTTTTGCTTCCTGCAAAGAAAATCTTATGCTATTTCTTCTAAGATTTACAAGCTGAAAGAGACCCTTTCAACACACTCCTTGCGAACTATGTACACACCTTGCACTGCTCACGAAGAAAATCGAATTAAATTCTATGCAAACATTTCAAAGATACATACACTCGTAGCAAGATTCATTTATTCTTGAAACAAACAACAATAACAGAGTATCATGGACAACAACAGTCTCACACATTTGGATCAATTTTCCTCTGTTATCTTCATTCAAAATCAAGAAAATGGTTACAATAAAATTCAAAGGAATAACTACTGTTCACAACTCCTACTTGATCATAACTATCGTAACCCCCCTTTTGGGTGTACAAAACCTCTCTTTATACGAAAGGAAACAAACAAATAAACTAACTGCTATCTAATTGTGGTTACATCGAGACTGGGGTTAAACTCCCAGGTCACGTTTGCTCATTTTGTCTCCATGCGCATGATCTTTCTTCTTTTGTTTTCTATCAGCTTCAAAAGATTGCAGTATTGATCAACGTTCGAGATTCTAAATTGGTCCTCAAGCGCTGAGTTGTTCTGCCACATGTACTTACTGATGATGCTCCTACATCAAGGTATCAGGACTGGTAACTATTATGAGGAATAAGGAGGTATCCAAATCCCATAGCCCAACATAAACCGCAATCCAAACTAGATGATCAATCTCACCTAATTATCAATAACCATGGCGCAGTAGGATATTCTACTATACTTATCCTTTTTCAAGCAACAAAGAGTGTAAATGAGTAAAAGAATATTTCATAATGACTAATAAATCAAGAGCGTAAATACAATCTTAATCTCATGTAGCTTAATTATACATCTCATTTTTTTTTCGAAATATCTTCTAAAATACACCAGGAATTTAAAGGACTAAGTTTATATATATTCAATTACAAGAACCCACAAGAAGATCAATCTTCTTAAACCGTACAATAAATTTAGATGCTACTTTACATTATGTACCCAATTTATAAAACTAATAAAATTAATCGTAATAGCCATTAATAAGCATTAAAGTTGTATGTACACATTTAATGGACCATGAGAAGGCCCAAACCATATTAACAATATATATGAATAATTAGTGTTACTTTACCTATTTGTTTACTTAAACTTCTAGGAAGGTCAACAATAATCTAACATTAGGGGTTGACAACTGCTTTCATATCCATATATATAGAACCACAAGTAGAACACATCATAACAATAATATGGAAGGATATCCAAGTGACTTTACATATCCGAGTGTGATAAGAATTAAGAGGACCAAGGTTTTATTTAAACAAAATATAAATAAGATGTTAAGGTCAATGCCCGTGTAAGGATCAAGGGGGTAAATTTTCAATCACGATATGGTAGAAAGGGTTCCTTGTAATATGTTTGTAAAATATATTGCCACCCTTTGTGTCCTTTGTAACCCTATAATAAGTTGCTCATAAAATGAAGATAAATAAAAGTAAACTCAAGGAATTGGACCTGAGAGAATATTAGGATGATAACAAGGAATCGAGGTTTTTCACCAGCCAATAATGTATACCATAAGGAATCGGGGATCTTTGCACCCAGGTGGTAGATTTTCCTCTCATAGAGTTTATAAATCCTACCCAAGCTCCAAGCCAAGGGACAACTTGACAACCTTAAATCAACATAGCGACATGCGTCCAAGGTGCCAGGACTATAGTCCAAGATGAGGGAAGGGAAACCAAAAATAAATATAAGAAGAAAACAAATGCGGGACAGAATCAGGCTTCAAAAACCTGCAGGTTATCCAAATGCTTGCAAGAAGGCATAAAAATATTCAATACCAGGGTTATCAGATACTCCAGGACTAGATACAATGATGCATTCTCATAATGATAATCTAAAATTGAGAATAACTTTAAGAAAATTCTCCTACACAATTACCCCATCGACTCAACAAATTCCTTAAGAATGAAACTCAAGTTTAAATTCGACAAAACTGCAACAGAATTCTAAATCTCGGAAATTTAAAATTTGAATTAGTATTCACAAGGGTTACTCATTCCTTCTGGATTTTTTTTACGCACAACTATATATAATACAAAATCTTCTTAATATGCAATGATACATTTTTTTGTTAAGTTAATCTATATAAAATAATAATTTAATTAAAAAATCTGATATGCAATCACTGGCAGCAACTAAGAAAATACGCATTATGTATATGTATATATCCCGGCAACCATTAATTATTTTGAGAAATCAAGATGACAACAATTATCATAWATTCATCTTCTAGATTCCATTAAAAACTATCAATGACTTGTCAAATTCGAGTTTATAATTACAATCAGTTGACGGCAAATTTATAAGAACTCCACTATACAAATCGAATCTTAATACAAATTCAATCTCAAAAAAGAATGTTGTAACCAATGATTATGAAATTGAAGAGGTTCTTCCTCAACTAGTGATCCTTCTATCTGTCTGCTTGCTAACCGTAGAGACTTCACTGGTACCTCCCATCTAATGATAAGGGTTGTCTTCTTCCCCCTTATCCCCCCGAGCCACAAAGGGTCCACGCACACAAAAGCAGAAAAATACTCTATCTCCCAGCTTTCCTCACAAGGTAAAGCCACCACTCTATCTCAAGCTGGGTATCCCAACTCTCACAAGTAAAACCAATCAAAAAATAATTCGACAGCATAACTTTACCAATAACCATTATGATCTTTTTTTTTCCATTTAGACCATTTTCTTTATAGGAGTTTCCTTACTGACACATCCCCACTTGCACAATTAATTTGTCTTTTAATTAAATAAATTAGAATTATTCCCCCCTTACACTTGTCACCCTCTCCCCAAGTTGCACAACTATTTACATATTATATTTTAATTAAAATTCAATTTCCCTCGCCTTTCTTAAATCACTCCTAGTTGCCTCTTTATTCCCCATTTTCCCATTTAATGACTGACACCTTTATTAAATCTGAGTTGAGTAAAAATAGGGGTCTTCTCCTAGTTAAACTAATGGTAGCCAGACTCTAGATTCCTTTCTATGTGTACCCTATTCTCTCATCTTTATTTCTTTATTATTTTAAAACTCCCTTTTAATATTTTCTTTCACACATGTGCCTTATCAGAATTAGCTATCTTTCACCTTTTCTTAAATCTTGAATCAATTTTCTTCATTCCTTTTTAATTTAATTTATGATTTATATTTAGTCTTCTCACAAAACTTAGACTTAAGCTTAATTTCTTCCCCCTTTTTGAATAGGCTTAGACTTTCACTTGGGATTTACAATTAATAATTTCAATCCTTAATTAATTAATTAAATCTGGCAATGCTTAAATCACTTGGGATTTTACAAGGTTTGATTATTCACACAAGGTTTTCTAGGCCACCTAGATTCATTGACTCAAGTGTTACTTACGCAACATGCCCTTCAAGACGCAACTCCATGCTCCAATGGTGTCACTCACCCTTTTACTGGTTTTGGTAGTTGTCCAACTCATAGAGCCAACACTCCATTTGGGTGACCTTGTGAGAGACTAAGGGCTTCTAATGAATAAGGACCCCACCTTATTGCATGCCCCTTAGAATATTCGTAAGTGATTGTCTCAGTCTGCCCTCATGACATCATGGACCTATAGAACTAGGTAATCATTAACCTATAGTTCTATCCACGGTGGGAGTGCTAGTAGGCTGTGGCAGGGACGCTACCACACCTCTCCCTCAATATCTGGTTTATGTGCATGGACCCTTTACTCCTTATGTGATTCATACTAGCAAGCAATTGTTAGCCTGCATCCATCAACGAAAAACTATCAGTGATCCATATATTAAATCATACTATAATCGATCATATGTCACATATGCATAAATGAAATACTCAAACCAATACAATCCACTCCCTGACTCAATCCGGAGTCCAAGGAGGTCCATTGATGCCATCAACATCCACAATCTGTCAAGTGTCCTGCACACTCAGGGAAAACGCATCGATATCATATGTCAATACATATATTTTAAATAACATTAATCACAACCATCAACATCATCATAAAAATCCATAAGCGAAACAAATAATCATGTACTATAACTAGATCACTTGCACGCAAGTTTCCTCAAAGAATAAGTCAATAACATGTGTCCACAAGAGCGGGATGTTACAAATATATAAATTAATTGCTTCATCAACATGATCAATAGAAAAAAAACACCATCTATATATATATCCTCATGATCTGGGTGAGGTGAAGCGGGAGGAGGAGGAGAAGGAATATGTGTTGCCTCCTCATGATATGGGTGAGGTGAAGGAGGAGGAAGAGGATGTGGAGAAGGATGATCATGGCCACCCTCATCAATCGATGGGGTACTAAACGAACGAGTTGTACTGGAAGAAGAGTTGTGCCTATCATCAGGAGCCCTCCTCACTGCTAGTAGTCTGGCAGGGCCAATGATACAGCACATAAGAGGAATCATATCATGCAAAATATCCCTCCAAATATCCAAGAGCATAGTACATGCCCTGATGTCTCGCATCAGGGTAAGGTGGACTCCCACCTCAGTCAAAAGTGCAGAGATTCGGTCGCCCAACTCCAACCTGAATCTAGTATTAGGCCTACGACGTATGTCGCAGGGTATCTACACCCAAGGACCCTGACCCACCACGGCCTCAAGCATCATCTCATCATCATCATCTACTAGGGGAGGAGGCACGTCCCCAATGAAAGTGTCAATATATGCAAAATATATAGTACAGAACAATAATTACACAGTTAATTCATTAAACAAGTTAAAGAACGTGTTAGAATTATTTTTTTTCTAATTAAGTAAGACAATAAAATGAAACTAGATTAATTTAAAAAAGACATAAATATTACCTCTATCATCTAGTGTCTCATCCACTGTGAAGAGGATGTTTGGACATCCTCACCAATCCAAACCCATGTAAGTACATGGAATCATGACGAACATGTGATTCACCTCACTGGATAGTAGCCCCAATGCATATGTGGAAATCCTAGTTGGAAACTCCAGTTGGCCCCTCTTGGGCATCATCTCCCCCCACATGCACATCTGCACCTCAATCCTTGGCCTATCAAGATGAAGGACAAAAGTAGGCCTCGTATCCAAAAACCTCTCAAAAAATAAGCAAAAACAACTTTGGGGCAAAATGGAAGTTCGACCTCCCACGTATCATAGCATGACATCTCTCTAGCGCTATACAAAACTGTCCCAAAAAATGGGAGACCATATGATACACCATGGCCTCTGTACCAAAACATCAACATAATACAAAAGAGGGAAACTAATGAGTTTCCCATCACTGGTAAAGTGTATTATGGTCATCACTAACAGTGAGAGGCACCTAACCTCCTCTACACCGAAAGAGGATATCCGCAGTTGTCCACCAGACACCTGAAAATCAATCGGGGATACTAAATTAACCCCAATATATTGTTGAGAGTACATGAGATAACTCTCAGCTACCACACCTACTGGGAAATCGCATAACTGGGGAAAATCCTCCCCTCTCCTAGATATCCCGGTGATAAAGTAAATATCATCCTCAGTGGGATGGTACCACTAATCTGGACCCACATGGAAAGCCTGTCGATTGACATCCCATCAATGGATCAGATGCACAAACAACCTGGAGTTCCCCTTAAGGGATGTAGCCTCCGCATATTACTTAAGGAATCCTACACTCCTCAAGAGAAAATAAGTTGCTACAATAATAAGGTGAGGGTACAAATCCCTCTCCCTTTCCCTCGCCTCCCATTCCTATACAACATTGTACAGGGCCACCCTATGTTGTTGTTGTTGTTGTTTCTCTCTCTGCTCACGTATTTGCATGATTAACATATGAAATACATCATCCTCACTCATACATAAAACATAAAAAAAAAATCTATTGAATGGTAAATTTATCTATAAATATGGAAAAATAACCTCCTTCAAAAAATAAGTTAATTGCATTACTAGTGTGCCCAAAAAATAGTCACGCACCGTAGGCGGTGCGTATATATTGTGAGAACCTTCCACGGTGCGTCAGTGTAAAGTAATGCACCGAACAAAATATGTTCTACTATGTTATGTGGTGTGTTGTATAACAGTATCGCACCGGGGTGCTACACTACAACACATATGCACCAGTGTGTCACATTTATCCTACGCACCGCTTAAACCAAAAAACAAATGAAAATCTTAACGCACCAAAACATTTTTTTAGAAATTAGAAAAAACGCGTTGCATATTCGTTCACTACACGCACCGGTGCATGTAACGAATGTCGATGCACCGTCACATAAACTTTTCCAAATTTCCGAGTACGAAACTTTTTGCGGTGCATTACGGTCATTACTATCGCACCATGTACTGTGTCACCAAAAAAATTACGAGGTGCACCGCAACACAATGTTACATTTTCTATCAGTGCATTTGGTAAACATGAACATGCCAGTGTGCACGTTTACCAATGCACTGCATAAAAATATATCTAATAAAGGCAGTGCATCGTGTACTTTAACGACCCGGTATGTTATTTGTACTTTGACGCATCGCCCTACCAGTTATATATTTTTCTTCGGTGCATCATTAAATGGGCACGTTGGTGCATTTATGTTTACCAACGCACAGTCGAGAAAGGTAACAAGGTACATGGTGTGCCTTATAAATTTACAAGCCACACCATAGGCAGTGCGAGCCAAGTGCTTCGAACGCACCACGCAATTTTTTTATTTTTTTTTACACTTAAAATTTCACTCAATTTTAAATTTTAATCTGGTGAAAAATTAAGTTATGAATGAACAAGGACATTACTTGGACATTTTTTCATTGGGGAGGCATGGTTGCGACATACCAGAAAAAAACAAATTTCCCCACCATTTGGAAAAATTTGAAATTCACGCACTGAACAAAAAACGAAAGGAAGGCAAGCAAGGAAAGGACTGATGGCAGGGCGCTTCAATTAGGAAAAGGTTGCACCAGTGCTTTTGAGCTCTACAACACTGAAAATGGTAAAAATGGTTTTTATTGTCGGAAATTGTTTTTATAAAACCTTGTTCTGGTGCACCCGATGACCAACCGCACCGGGGCATACATGTTTATTGAGCACACCGGTTATATTTTTTTTTAAATAGACCTAGCACAGTGTGCGTGTTTTTTGGCACGCGTGCACATCGGTGCATTTACTACTACATAATGCATCACCGTACATTTTTTGGAAAACTACAATGGTGCGAAAAAAAAATTAAGCATGACACGGTACGGTATAATAATAGAATCCTTGGTTTGGTCGGTTGTACATAGTGCGGACGTAAATTTGGAAATTAACCCTAACGCGGTGCTTCATATTGGAGCACTCATGTGCATTGGTGCGCATGATACAATGGAGTGCACCGGAATATATTTTTTGACACTATCCTATAGTGGTGCATAAATTTTTTTAATTTAACCATATAAGGGTGCACTCTACTAATAGCGCACCGGTGCTTCCAGTGTTAAGTTGTGCACCGGAGCATTTTTAAAGAACGTTATTATGGTGCAGTTATTGATGTAACACACCGGTATTTATTTCTTGGTGAATGAAAATAAAATCAGATCGTCTATCAATGAAAACAAATTCCCTCTCCATATCCCTCTCCCTCACATTTCAATCCCACAAAACATTGTACACGTCAACCATATGTTGTTGTTGTTTCTCTCTCTACTGACGTCTCTGTATGATTAAAATTATGGCCGGTAATTTTTTTATATTTAACACTTGTATGGTGCGCTAAATAATTAGCTGCACCGATGCATCTTTATTTACTAAGCGCACTGATTTATATTTTTTTCAAAAACCTATCCACTATGTGGCATTGTTTGGGAGAAATCGTCTGTCCTAGTGAACTTATTTAAGTAGTGCATCATCGTATATTAAATTTTAAAAAATAACCCTGCAACGATGTGCAATTGTTTAGAGCAATTTGTGCACCCTGGTGCATCATTATTTTCGTAGTACACTAGATAAGATTGTTTTATTTGAAATAACTCTACTATGGTGCCCTATTTTTTAGGTCACCGATGCGTCTGTTGTATAAAATGCACTGTTGACTTATGTACTTATTTTTATAGGGGCGTCCGCAAAAGCCTCCGCTAGAGGGTATTTTCCTTGTAGTGATCGTTACAACACTACCTTCCACATGTTCATAGGTATGACCCCATTCAGAGAATTATATGGATATGATGCTCCCACTTTGATTGATTTGGTTTTTGGAGACAGCAGGGCTCCCAAGGCCAAAGAATGGATAGAAGAGAGTAAGAAGATTCTCAAGGTATTAAATGAAAATCTACAAGTGGAACAGAATCGACAAAAGGTGAATGTACATAGACACAAGATAGAGCGTAGCTTTGAGTTTGGGGATCTATTATTCTTGAGGCTACAACCATACAAGTATTCATCTTTGAAGAAGAGTGGGAAAGAGAATCTTAAACCCAGATTCTATGGACCATATAGGTTCATACGTAGGGTACGTGAAGTGGCCTACAAGTTAGAACTACCAGAGGGGAGTTGGATTCACATTGTGTTCCACGTTTCTTGCCAAAAGAAAATGGTGGGACAGTTCATTAGCACTTCTAAGGAGATACCACCTATGGATGAGGAGGGATAGTTAGAGTTGGTTCTGAAGGATATATTGGATTTCAAAGAGAGGAAATTGAGGATTCGGGTCATCAGAGAG
This sequence comes from Picea sitchensis, assembly GCA_010110895.2. Classification (NCBI taxonomy): domain Eukaryota; kingdom Viridiplantae; phylum Streptophyta; class Pinopsida; order Pinales; family Pinaceae; genus Picea; species Picea sitchensis. Next base: position 35,835 of record SNQJ01S0078746.1, read on the forward strand.
TGTTTGGTCAGATGGAGGGGACTTCTATTAGAGGATTCTACTTGGGAGAGTGATCAGATTTTGCAGCACCCTGGATTGATGTTGCTTGAGGACAAGAAATATCGGGAAGGGAAGATTGTAATTTCCTTTTCTGAGTAAGGACTCTAGAGAGGAGGGATTAGTAGTCTAAATATCCCCTTTAGACTATAGCCAGGAATAAATAGAGGAAAATGTTCATTTGATGTCATTTCACTAGGGAAATGTTATAATTTAAAAGTGACATTAAGTGACTAAGTGGAAAAAGGTAATTAAGCACTTAAGTGAATATTAAATCGGAAACTTAGGAAAAGTGCATAAGTGAAAATTCAATGAGGAATTAGGGTTTCACTGGGTATAAGGAGAGGAAAAGTGACCTAATGTCCCATTATTGATGATTTGAGAATTGAAACTAGAGCTCTGAGGAGAAACCCAGATTCAGGCGAATTTGAGGATACTTGTGGATTCCATGAGGAAGACACTGAGGGATTGGATTCAGTGTTGAGGGACACACCTTAACCAGTCAAGGAGACCACACAGGTTTTCCATTTCTTTCATTACATATCTACAATCAAATTGAGCATGGAGATCAGAGATCTAGCTCCAGGAGTTAGATTCCAGTGTGAGTTCTAGAGGAGACATCATAGGTATAGTGGGTCGCTCTTCCTGAGGAATCCTAGTGAACCTAAACCCTCAGAACCCATTTGAGATCAAGGGAAGGCGCTTCATTTGAGCCATCCAGCACATTTTTATGAGCCTTATAGCCATCAAGGCATCACATTCAGTCAGTGGAGTTTCAGTGTGTCTGATAAATGGAGGAGAGATCACGGATTCTCAAATCTACTCATCCAGAGGGATAGTGATCCATATTCCTTCTGACCCAACGGAGAGGGAGGCAGGGTAGTCCATTTGAGACAGGTTCCATCATATTTTGACAGAGGAATATACTTGGGTGACTATTTCAGTGTTAGCCATCATGAGGGTATTCCCAATAGTTGGACATATTACTTATGGCAGTGATAGAGAGATCCAAAATCCTAGCAGCAGTAGATCCAACGAGGGTGAGTCTTCTAGGGAAGAAGGCGCCTTCATTGGGACAAATCTCATCAAATTCAGAAGATTAGTTCTTGTTCATGCATCTTATTCATCTTTTGGAAATAGATCCAGTGTTGGATGTAGCAGTAAACCCACTCATGTCACAGATCGGGCTTGCATGCCAATGATCTAGCGATGCATATTAGTTCTAGTTATTGTTCCATGCTTTTACTAGTATTCTCATATAGTTCTAGTCATTTGAAGGTCTAATTGAAGATTGGTTTGGTTACTTTTACATGCATGCAGTCTGTGTGTGAATTTTTGTACATGCAATTCATTATTGTAATTGTTTGACTATTCAATATATCTTAAACAAGTTGTTCCACCTGAAACCACATGCAAAATCACCACGCATGTTAAATTCAAGTTATCAAACGCAGTCAGAAACCTAAATAACCCATTCAACCACCCAAAGAGTATTATATTTGCGACAGACAGGGTCAGTAGAGAGTTAATATTCATATCTGTGGATTTGGGATATTACAGCTCCATACTTTTTTTTTTAATTATGGACATATAGTGTGATAAATCTTGTCAATTGGGTTTATGTCAAGTGGTTGGGATGAATTATTGTTATCCTCCCCACCCACATTCAATTCCCGCAAGTGACATGTTGAGCTTAGAGAGAGAATATTGTTGTAATGGCTTCAAGCCTTGTTATTGATTAACCTTGTGCTCTAAATATTCTAGGGTTTGCCCTAGGTACCATCCTAAAAATGAGGGGAAGTACTCATGGGTTTTCCCTAGGTAATGTAACTTACAAAAAAATAGTGTGATAAATTTTGGGTGGGTGCAAGTTAATGAATCTTGAGTGGGTACAAGCTAATGATGGTCTCTTGTGATGCATTAGTGGCAATGAAAACATGGAAAAACAACAATTTGTTAACTTGGAGGGATGATTCGAGGTACTTTCACAATGAATTTGAATATGGTTTAAAAGAGGATATGTAGGAAAATGAATTAGCTTTCTCAATATATAATTTGTATTTATAGAAATTGTGTATAACTATGTGAAATTTGAGTTTTCCTAACACTAGTATATTATTTTTCATGCAAAATATAATGCATTTGTTTCCATCAATGCTAACTTTGAGTACCTAAACAATGGAATTTCCTTAAAAAAATTGTATAATTATAGAGAACATATTGTTCTTGTGCACGACTATTTTTGCAAAATTTATAATATTAATTTTATATTTTTTTTAATTATGAAAGTAATTATATCCTTGAAATTACAAGGTCTTCTATTAGTGCTAGGTATAAGGGTCTTAACATCTCAAACAATTTTATATTTTTTAGATATTAGATCTCAATCTATACTAGAGAAATATATAACTTATTTTAAAAATGGTTTAGGAAGAAAAACGTTATAGCATAAATAAAAGAGTTATGTATTTTAAGATTATAATATATGTCAAAAGAAAAATGAATTAAAAATAGTAAACAGTACATATATATATATATATGGAATATGCAAAGTTGACTCTACATGTGTATAGTTTCATTGACAACGGATTTTTTTATTCTACAAAAAAAATGGTATATATGAGGCAACCAACTCAGAAAAACGTACATTAGAGTTGTCACTCCCACTCGGGAAAAAAAAAATGAAATGAAAAGAATGTACACCTACTCTAGAGAGCACGCACGCTTTTATGCCTGAGTCTTCCTCTCCTAACCTCCTCCCCCTTTACCCCTCTCACTCCACCCCCTTATTCCCAC
>SNQJ01S0078746.1:57035-74351 GCA_010110895.2 Picea sitchensis
TTGTCAGGTCCTTCCTTTATTAATATCCAGCAAATGAAGGGATACAACCTACAGCAAAACCCGTTGTAACTTCCTCTTCTTTTTCTCACAGTCTCCTCTCTCAGAATACAATACTCACCATAATGCATAGTCGAAATACATTTCCCTCATAACAGAGGGTTGCCTTCTAGGGAAAAAAAACCCTAACATACTTTCTACCGTTAGATCTGCAACCTTATAATGAACGGTCCAGATTTACAATGAAATTACAATATGCATTTACAAGGCAATTTTTCCTTCGGGGGCTTCGCCCCCAAACCCCCAAGATGTCGTAGAGGGGGTACCCCTCTACACTCCCCCACGTGGAAGAGTGTACATACTTCTGGGGTGTAAAGACTTCATGGGGTATAAACACGGCTAAAATAAAGGACCTCTAAATCAGGAAGATAATCAGGCTCCACAACCAATAGAATCTTCTTGAAATTACATACATAGTTATCCCCATATGCGTGACTAATGGGGGTTGACATGGCATCCTCTCATACCATGGTGGTCAACATGGTAGGTAAACTTGTGGGAGGCATAACTTTTGAATACAATCTCCAATTGATGCAATTTTTGCACCATTGGAAAGGTATCGATGTCTAGTATAGCATCAGGGGGTCTTATTTACTACTAGGAAAGTTTTGACCCCAAAAAATGTAGTTTGATGCCTCAAAATGGCTCTGGAAGGTTTCAAACCCTAATTTTTCAAACAGTGACCTACCATTAAAATGACACTGCAAGTTGATTCCTCCAACTTTTTCCACTCTAAAAACATCGAGATATATGAAAAATAATATAATGATCCAATCCAAATCATACCTACCCATTTGTGAAGGATTTTGGTCCCCAGAATATTTATTGAATGAGGTGAGGAAATGTTTCCTCTACCTTCTCCCTGGAGTACAACTTTTATTTTCCTGGAAGTTGTCCTTTCAACCCAACCTGCCAAAGGTCATGTTGCCCCTATCTTGTAGTTTTGGACTTCTTCTATAAAACCATGTCCTTTTCCAACTCTACCTAAGTGTTTAGTACCAAGTCCTCTATGGAAGGTATGACCTGCTCCTCCTCCTGATCCAACATGGAAGGCTCATAGAGTTTTAGATTCTCCACATTCACTACTAAGTAAATGTGTATGTAAGGGGGTAGACAAAGTTTGTAGGTGTTATCTCTCACCTTTTCCAATACCTCAAAAGGACCATACCACGGGGCCTTGATATTCTTACCAGGACCCTGTAGTCTTTCCTTATTCAAATGTAATCATACTCTGTCTCCCACTCTAAATGTTCTCTTTATTCTATTTTGTTCATGTCTAGCCTTGTACCTTTCATGTGACTTCTTCGGCATCTCTTCTACTCTCAAATGGATCTGCCTTATCTTCACAACAATTTTTTTTAGTTTTAATGCATCTCCTCGAGGTCCTCCCTCACTCCTCCTTGTTTTCCATATACAACATATAAGGGGGAAGGTGGAAAATATACAAAGAAAGTTTCAAAAGGTGAATTACTAGTAGAAGTGTGGACTGCTATGTTATAAGAATGTTGTATATAGATCATATTTTCATCCCAGGTATTCAAATGCTTTTGATCATAACCCCTCAAAATCTACACCAAAGTCTTGTTTACTACTTCCCTCTACCCATCTATCTATGGATGGAATGATGTAGACATCTCGATCTTAGTGTCCATCTTCTCCCACAATGTATTCTAGAAGGCACTGATAAATCTGGTGTCCATGTCTGAGATGATGCTCCTTGGTATCCCAAAGCGCATCCAGACCTATTCAAAGAACAAGTTTATTTCTTCCTAACCCTTGATGGTATTTTTACAAGGCATGAGAATGCACATTTTGTTGAACCTTTCAACTACCACAATTAAATAGTCATGTCCCTTCCTAATTTTTGGTGAACCTCCCATAAAATCGATTGAAATGCGTTCCCAAGGTCGAGTGGGTACAGGTAAGAGATGGTATAGACCTTGCTTCCTATTAATAGGCTTGTTGGTACAACAAAGTATACATACTATAATATATTGTGCTACATATTCTTACATTATGAGCCAATACACATACATATATAAATTGGAAACTATCTTCCCAACACCAAAATGTCTTGCAACCTTGGAGGTGTGAGCCTCTCTAATAAGCTGCAATTTTCACCTTTAGGGACATAGAGCTTGTCGAGCTTGTAGAGTAAACCATTCTGTAAATGATAATCATCCTGGATGTCACCTTATTCTATATTAATTTTTCCCTATAACTATTGAAACACATCCTTGAAGTCATCATCTTCTGTGTATTCCTATTTTTATGCATCATGCGTAAAAATCTCCATGTGCATCAAAGTTCCCAAAGATGTAATATTGGATGTGGTTGGTATTGAAAGCATGTCTACCAACTTGTTTTTGGTTTCCTTCTTTTACTTGATGACTAGATGAAATTGTTGTAATAACCCCATACATTTCTAGTGCCTGGTTTGTTGTAACAAATACTGGAGTGGTTGGTGATTTGTGTGGATGATGGTCTCCTTTCCCATTAAATAGTTCTTCCATTTTTTAACAGCTTGTACCAAGGTATAGAGCTCCTTGTCATAGGTAGGGTAGTTGAGGACCATCCCATTAAGTACTTAACAATGATAGAATACATGTCTTCCTCCCTACATCATCACTGCTCCCATGGAATACCCACTTGCATATGTCTCCACTTTGAAGGGATTATGCAAGTTTGGTAGAGCGGGCATTGTTCCTTGGTTGATATTTATTTCCATCTCATCAAAGGCATTTTGTTGATTCTTCCCCCATTGGAAACTCTATTTCCTTATGTTATTGCATGGAGTTGTGCAACTACGGCTTAAAATGAAGCTATGAACTTCCGCAAGTATTGTGTTTCCCCAAAAAATATCCTAACTTCTATGTAATTTGTAGGAACTAGCCATTTCATGATGGCCTCCATCTTATTGGGATCTATCTTGAGCTCGCCTCCACTAGTCACATACCCTAGATAAACCAAAGATTGTTGAGAAAACACACATTTCTTGAGATTGGTAAGAAATTGGTGCTTATTAAGGGTCTCTAACACCTACATGAGATGTGATATGTGCTCCTCCTAGGTAGCACTATAAACCAATATATCATCCAAATAGAGAATAACAAATGAATCTAGATAAGGGCATAAAAAAGCATTCATTAGTCTCATAAATGTATCTGGTGTGTTGCATAAACCGAATGGAATAACTAACCACCCATACAATCCTTTCCTTGAAGGAAGTATTCCAGGTATATTATTGTTTGACCTATACCTAGTGATATCTTGATTTCAAATCCAACTTAGTGAAGTACTTGCCATGCTACAATTGGTCCAACAAATCATCAATCATGGGAAGAAGGTATCGGTTATTTAGTGTAATCTTATTCAATTCCATGTAATCGATACACATTCTCCAAGTCCCATCCTTCTTGGGAAAAATTATGATGGGTGGCCCACAAGGTGGGGTACTTGGTCAAATCACACCCTACTCCAACAACTACTGCAATTTCTTCTTTACTTTGTTTGCTTCTGTAACAAACTATCTATGCAACCCATTATTCAGCAAGGGGGAGTCTGGAAATAATTGGATTTTGTGCTCCACTTCCCTTTTAGGTGGTATTCCTTTAGGATCCTAGAAATCTCCCCGATATGCCTTTATAAACTCCTCGAATTTCTTTTTCTTTCTTTTTAGTAAACCCTTCCAGGGATGTCTTTACGTTTAATGACTCTTCACTAGATTGATTTTCCCTCGGGAAAAGTAAAACATATTTCTTGCTAGAATTGATCAATTCATGGGGGCTTCACCTTGTTGACCAATATCTTATCATGTTCATTCATAAAGGGGGTTTTTAAATGTGAAAAATAAATTCAATATATTTTAGGTATTGGGTGGGATGTGGGGTATCGGTGGGTTTATAGGTATTGGGGGGTATAGAAAGGGGTATCTAGTAAAAATAGGGGTTTCTTTTATTGGAAAGATGTATTGGGAGGGGGGTTCAACAAAATATTTTTGGAGGTATTTATCAATATCTACTGAAATTAGGGGTATTTTTTAATATCCCATGAATGAAGGTGCTATGTCACGGGCTCACTGAGTGAAGACCCTGTGGATCAATTTCTTAGCTTGATTGGCACTTACCAATGAAACTTTTTATTTTCCTTTGTGCACATTGATGATAAATTATTTTTTGTACTTGATGAGGTGGAACTTGTTGGATCTCTGCATGAATATAGTATCCCTCATATACATGTAGGGTCTTCCAAATACTACTCTATATACATCCAATTCTACTTCACCTATAAAATTAGCACTTATAGCAAATTTAATATTTCACTTCTTTGTTAACTTGACCTCTGCATCCTTGTTTACCTAAGATAATGGATAGGGGATATGATGATTGTGAACCTCCAATCCAACCTTGTTGACCATATCAGCTGCTATGATATTAGTCTATGAACCATAGTTGAACGAAGCATATATCTTGGTCTTCTTGAATTGAATCTTTATGTGGAAGAGCTTGGTCATATCCTTCTCTTTTTGGTGATGAAAGCTAATCAGATTCACCTCCTTCTACACAAATGTGCAGACAATATTTTCATCCATATCAAAGCTACTTTCAACCTGATTTCTCAAATATGTGGCTAGAAGGTTCTTTTTCTTTCTGTCCTTCTTTCAATTCTTTGAGTTCATGTCTCGATGTAGTTTCCAACACTTTTCCTCAGTGTGTCCATCAATGTTGCAATGATTGCAATGGTTGTTGGGATCTTTGTATTGATGTATAGTGGTTGTTGTCTTCTTATATTTTCCCCCTTTCCACTTATTCTTCCCCTCCTTGGAATATCACTGGTAATTTTTCTATTTAAAACCACTTGGTTACCCCTTCTTTTGGCCTATGTTTTCCAAGTATTGTTCTTGTACATACGCCTCATCCACTATCCTTCATTCAAAGAGAGTCACTTTCTTTCATAGATGACTATGTAAACCACCAAGATACTTGAGTACATTTGGGTTCTTGGGAGAGATACCTAGCATTATGTCCATCTTCCTGAACTCAATGGTGTACTCATGTACACTCTACCCCTATTTTTGTCGTAGGTAGTGCCAATGAATCCATTGGTCCTCTACATACCCAATATGATAGAACTGGGACTTAATGAGGATTTTTAAATCCTCTTTCTTAGTTAATAGTGGATCACCCTCTAGACTAAGTGTCTCTATGTGACTTTCCCACTAGGTTAAAGCATGTCCCTATAACTTCAGCCTAGATAATGATATCTTTTGCTCCTTATATATATGGTGACAGTTGAAATAAACTTCTAGTTTCTACAACCAATGATTCCATTTTAATGCATCGATCTCACCTTGGTATGATTTTATGCCCACTTTCACCTCCATCTTGAATAAGGAATGTAAAGGGTTTATGGAACTATAACTCAATAGCTCTTTCTCAGGTTCTTTTTGCAACTCATTTTTTGAGTCTTCATTATCTCCTAGTTTCCTATTTGATCTGATCTATAAGTTTGAGCCACCAACTTCTCTGAATTGTATGGGATTTCTTTCTAGATTCATCGTGAGGAAGGACATATTTCAATATATGCCAGTGACTTGATCTTCTAGCCTCGAAAATATCTCCTCTATCGGATCTCAAGGGTTTTTATGAAAAGACTCATCGGCCATGGCTAGGGTTCTAAAAATTTATTCTTAAATCGATTATTGGATCCCTGCAAATTTTCACAAATACCCCAAGAAAACTTTCTTTGGTACCAATATGATCTGTAAACTATCATAGATATTACATTGGAATAGTTCTAATGTTATCAAAATCGACCGATCAGACCAGTCTCTAGCCCAAAAATGGTCGGATTGCCCACACTGAACTATTTTTGGCCGATCCTGTATGAAATTGACCAAAAATGTTGAACCAGACGGTTTTGTACTGGTTCCATACAGTTCCATATGGAACTGCACTAGATAATGAAGATTTCAAAAAAAAAATCCAAAAAAAATAAATTGTGGTTGAGGGGGCTTGGACCTGGACCCACTTCCACAACTAGAGGTACAAATACCTTCAGGGCTAGGGGAATCAACCAAAATCCATAATCCCCATGTAGGATCCCAGTCTATTCATGTTGAGGATGAGGAGGATGAGAATTCTGATGAGGATTCAATGAGTATTTTGATGATTAGTATAATAGTATCTAGATTCTAGTATCAAACAATATACTATGCTTATTTGTTTACTCTAGAGGGCATTTAGAGCCTCTTTATTGATGTATTTTTGTTCAAAACTTCATATGTGTATTGCACTTGGTGATATTTTGGTTATATGCACTCTTACTCTCTATATAAATGATAATATTTTCATATTTGTGTATAAATGGTTTGGATTTGTATTGATGCACATGAATATATATGTTTTTTTTTAAGATTTGAATATTTTATGTAGTTTTTGGTCGATCGGTTTTTTGGTCCAGTTTTTTTCCAATTCAGTCCGATTTCGAATTTTCGGGGTCAACCGGTTCAGTCTGGATTTCAGTTCTGATAAAATTGAATAGTTCATCACAAAATATCTGATAAATAAAACTGAAATCTACACTATGAAGGATAAATTCCTTTAGATTCCAGAATATTTAGTTACTTATTTTATACTTATGCATGAAATGGATAAAATGAAGAAAATACAGAATAGTAAAATACAATCACACACCATCCACAAAATAACACATAGATTTACTTTGGGAAATCCTTACAGGAAAAAACCCAGCTAGAAGTTGAGGTTTCTCTACGCTCTTTACTCTGGTATGGAAATAATGCAAGTACAAAGGAGAAGGCACTCTCTATGGAGTTACCTGAGACTTGTGGCATGTTAGATGCTACAAAACATTAACACCCTATGTAATTATCTCTAATTTCCCACTCCCAATTGTTCTACTTTGATATGGAACAAAATACAATAACATACAATGGAACCCCTTCTCCTCCTATACGTTTGATATTTAACATAGCCCAATAGCCATCTAGGGGTAGGGTTTTGACTTCCTCAACCCTAAATTGTGATAAGGTTTAGTACCTTCTAGAATCTTCTTGAAATTACATATGTGGCTATCCCCATATGCATGAGTAATGGGGTATGATGTGGCATCCTCTCGTATCATGGTGGTCCACATGGTAGTTCAACTTGCGTGAGGCATAATTTTTTCTTAAAAGCTCTGATTTGAAGCGATGTTTGCAATGTTGTAAAGGTATCAATGTGTAGAATAGCATCACGAGGTCCTAGCTACGGGTTGGGAATTTTTTACCCAAAAAATGACATTTTATGCTTCAAAATGGCTCTAGAATGTTTCAAACCCCAATTTTCCACACTAGGAACTATCATTAAAATGACCCTGCAAGTTGATTCCTCCAATTTTTTCCACTCTGAAAACATCGAGATAAATGAAAAATAATATAATGATCCAATCCAGATCAAGGCTGGTGATTATCATCCAGGGAAAGGCCTCAACTAATATCCAAGGGATCAACATCAAGTAGATATGCATGCTCCCATCCATCATTGGGAGGCTTAGGGGATTAGATAGCTTTCCAAAACATAACTATAACTATAACTACCATGGTGGGCCTATTCTCAACTACATGACTATTCTTTTTGTATTTTTAGTGATTTAACATGAAATAAAATACAACTTAATTACTTAATTATTTTCATATGAAAACGTAATTATAAAAGAAAATTCGGTGAGAACATGAAATGGGTAACAATTTTGCTTATTTTTAAAGATCAAGAAAGAAAAAAATTATTTTTCTTCAACTTCAAGTGATCAAAGACAATATCTACTTTAAGATTTCCACTTTGAAGTAAAATAATATTTGTAGAGAATTGTGTCACCTCCATACTCTTTTTTAAATTATGGACATATAGTGTGATAAATCTTTTATATTGGGTTTATGTCGAGTGGTTAGGAGGAATGATTGTCATCCTCCCTATCCAAGTTCAATTCATGCAAGTGGCATGTTGAGTTTATAACAAGTATATTTTTTTAATGGCTTCGAGCCTTGTTGTTGATCGACCTTGTTCTTCAAATATCCTAGGTTTTACCTTATGTACTATCCTCAAAATTAGGGGAACTACTCGATGGTTTTCCCTGGGCAGTGTAACCTAGAAACAAATAGTGTGATAAATCTTATGTTTGGTCTTTGCATAAACTTTAAAATTTTAGGCAAGGATAATGAGTGACCTGCATGGCTGCCTATTTTTTTGTAGATGGCTATTCATTTTAGGGGAAAATAATATATGCACACTATCTACACAGATTCCAATACTGCGTGAATTTGGAGATGGTGGATGGGGGGTCCGAAGAATGGACTCTCTAAAAACCCTAGGAGAAAAGGGTATATTAGACTCCTTTCAGGTAGTCAATGAGCTAGTAGACTATGGGGTGGAACCATTATATCTAGTGGATTCTATCATGGTAGTGGACCTAAGAGTTTTATTGTTTGAAGGGGACAGGTTTTGCACTAGGAGTGATAAGGTTGTGGCCCTTGGTAGATCCTCTAACAAAAAGTTAAACTGTAGGGTTTTTGAAACTACTATGTATCTAAAAGCGTTGTCAAGTGGGAATGTCAAGGTTGTCATATCCATTTATGAAACAAAAAGGATGGGTAGAAAATACAAGGGGAGAAGCCAGCCACATCGTTAGAATTCTCTCCAAAGCAATCTGAGTACAATGTGGAATCATGCCAAGTTTAAGTTTTGGATTTTCCTTTGTTGGTGGTTGTCTCTCCCTTGAATTTACCACTTATAGATATCGGGCCAAACTCTATGAATATTTTATGCTTGGAATCCCATGACTAGAGTTACATTCTCAGTAGGGTTGATATAGAGGAGTCCCTATGGTTTATTGGCAATATCTTGGATCTGCAAGAGTTAGGAAGATCTAATTCTCGAGCCTCTAGGGATGTGGAATTAGAGGTATAGAAGAGTCCAAAATGAATGAAGAAGGTGGTAAAGAGAAAGGAAGGGTGCATGAAAATGATAGTGGGGGATGATTTAAGGGTGGAGAAAATTATGGATTTTGCAGGGAAATCTCTGGTGGGGAATTTTTATGGGGTGCACCTTTCGGAAGCCTCCCATCGAGATTGGATAAAAAGTAATTGGGTTCCTTTGCTTGGATATAGCCAATATTTCCATAATTTGTCCAAGGGGTGGTTAATTTTTATCTTCAATTTCAAGAAAGTCGCAATAAAAATTATGGGAGTCTGGTGGTTTTGGGGCTTATGTATGTTAACTTTGAAATTATGGCACCCTTTCTTTGACCCTCATTGGTAGGTCGTGAAGATGACTCCTATCTGGATTAAAATTATAGGCTTACCCCTGGAGCTCTGGAATGATATTATTTTTTGCAATTTAGGGAACTATTTGGGTAAAACCCTAATGGTCAACCCATCCTACACACATAATGTGCATCGGTTAGTGGAAAATATTCTAGTGAACATTGACCTTTCTGAAGTTTTATAAGATAGCATTTATGTATAGGTAGGGGACATGGAGTACACTCAAACCCTAGACTATGTAAATGTCTCATTCATATGTGTTAGGTGCCATGGGGTTGGTCACATTGTAGAGGAATGCACCAAAAATTTTGTGAGAAAGATCTGGTAGAGAAAAGGAGTTAAACCTATCCATATTGCACCGAGGAGTGGGACCCTTCGTCCGATAATCAAATCGTGGGGTGTTGTCCCTCGACCAAGTTTTGAGGAAACCTTGGTCAGGTTTGGACCACTTTTGGACTTCAACAAGCTAGTCGAAGATAGAGCGCCCAAGTGGAGCTGAGATCACGGTTCTCACTTATTTTTCGGGCTATGTGGACCCAATAAGGGGTTCTTTAGGCTTTTTTTAATGGGTTATGGGATGTCGTCCGATGGGGTTTACCCATGATTAGGCCTTATTGTAAGGGATTGTAAAAGTATAAATAAGTAAGAATGTATGGTAGAAGTAGAAGCTTTTGAGTAGTGGGTAGTATCTAAGTGCAAGTAGTTCGATTGGATTTGTGCAAGACAATGTGTATGTGTTAAGGATCTATGCTCAATAGAGAAGTTGGCTCGGTGCCTTGACCTAGTTTTGGAAGATCTGGTGCTCAGTGCACAGATCTCTTGTCTGGTGCAAAGCTTGACTCCATGTCTTAGTGCACAGGAGTAACTAAATGTAAGATATTGACGAATAATAAAGAAGGCAAAGCGGTTGGTGGATGTAGCCCCACACTGGGGTGAACCACATATATATTGTGTCTTTGGTTTTCTATGTGTTGTGTTGTTTATGTTATGAATCTGCTCAGTGCTTTGATTATTATGCATGATAGATAGATCTGTTGTTTCTTAGTGCTTTACTTGTGTTAAGAATAAATGAATGTTATATCTACTCAGTGCTAAGTGTTCAGGATATATAACCATTTATTGCTACTGTGTCGTTCTCTCTTTGGGTATGTCCTGCGATGTTAATTAAACTGAGGAAAAAATGCATGTTAACCCTAAGTGTTAATAGAGTACTCTGTGAAGTGTTATTATCACATATCTATGTCCCAACTTGGTTACATACACATGTGTCCTATAACCCCCCCTATTCCTACCTCGGGTGAGACCTCGCCTTCTTCACAGGTGTTTCTGAAAGGGCTGATAGTTGGGGTTTTGTTGGTGCATTGTTCAGTGTTGAACCCTGGGTCTGCCCTTGTGCCAACATGGGGTGTGTAGGAAATAAGGCACCAAAATAAAGGAAACAAATGGAGTCTTTAATTTCTTTAGGATCCCATGTTGTTTTTGTTGAATGGGTAAGGCATCCTAGCCCTCTAAAGGCAGTAACTTTTCTTAACTCCATTTTTGTTTCAATGGGTGAAAAAACCAATTTTACTAAGACTAATGTAGTTCAGGACCATGAAGAACTGGTGAAGTTAGAAAAACTTGAACCCATTAATCAGGTATCTATACTAGTTTTGTCATATAAATCAAGGATGGTTATCATTAGTGATTTTGAGTTGAAGTGTGTGTGTTAATCTCTAAGATTAATCAAAATGATTAGGTATTATTGAAAGCAATTCAAACAGAGGACAAGGGACGTATTTTCATAATGAGTAATGGCACAAGGAAATTATCCGCATAGCCAAACTACCACTCAGGTAAGGTTACTCTACATACTATACTTCCAATGGCTTCTTTTTGTGATGATGGATGTTTTCATTCGAGCCACATCTGAACAATGAGGGATTTTTGGGGGGGTAACCATTATATAACTATAACACACTCTTCTATGGATTCCACTATGGTAAGGCATGGGACCCTCTTTTCCTGCAAACTCTTCTCAAGGAAAATTTGGGGGAAATTCCTACCTCCTCATGTCAAAGGGCCCTATAGGAACCCAAGACTTTTCCATGTTGGGAGTTTTAGTTTTTGACACTAGGAGGATTGTAGAGAGGGTTGGTGCAGGATTAAAATCATTTATACACCATGCACAGAACAAGGAGGTGGTAGAAATATAACAAGGAAAATAAAAGCATTTGGATTGGGCCCTTATAGGTATGCATAATTCTTCAAAGGATCCATGATTAAAGTACTTTCGCTAAACATTAGGGGTTTAGGAAACCCATTAAAATAATAATCCCTTCATAGGCTATTCAAGAGAGAAAAACCATACATTTTCCTTATACAAGAAATTATGTGTAAGGAGGATTTGATTATTGGGAGACTCAAAAATGTGTATTTGTGTAGCTTCAGGCAAGTATTTTCATGTGTCCTAGGTGTTAGGCATGTGGGAATCATCGTGGGAACCACAGTTCACTCTTCGTTTGGAGAAAACCACCATTGGAATGAAGTTGGGGCTTCATGGGTTTGCTAGTGGGATTTATGGGTTTGTTTTGGGGCTTCACACCCACACGAAAGTCTAATTTGATGTTGACTTGTGGAGGGGATTCTATATTGACCGTTAAGGCTTGTATATAAAGGAGAGAGGTTATTATGAAATTTAATATTATAGTAGAGTGTGTGGAGACATGATGGAGTTGGCATAAGCGAGTTTTCACTTGTGCCAAGAAGCTTGGTGATCTCAGCAAAGGAATGTTTGTTACTATGGAAAATATGGCCTAGGAAGGAAGAAACCAAGTGAATCGTACAAAATTTCTCATACAGTTTTCATACGTGTACGCGGATTGCAGTGGGCATACTCATTTATGTACATGGGTTGTATTAGGCATATGTGTGTATGTACATGGGTTGCAGTAATGTGAATTTCATATACGCAGGTTGCAGTGGGCACAGTCGTGTATGTACGCAGATTGCAGTAAGGTGACTAGCATACAATTGTACAAAGGTTTCTGGGAAAGAGAAGGTATGTACAAGATGACATCAAAAATAGTGCATGTGATGTCAACAGGTCATATAGATGGTATGCAATAGATTTGTGCGCAGAGGGAATTTTCAAAGATTTGATGAGGTTTGGATTTCTGATTTTTTTGGTTATTGGAGGACAAGGTTGTCCTCGGATTTTGGTGGATTTGTGTTGGCTGGGAGGGAAAGTTTTTCCCTCAAAATTTATGAAATTAAAAAGGTTACAGAAGAGAAATTTGTGTCTCATATATGTGTTGATGATTCATCTATGATATTGTTGTTTCCACTACATATATTTTTAGTCAATAATTTTCAGTGTAAAAATTGTCCAGTGATAACAACTAGGGTTTATTGTTAGCTCACTAGGAAGCAATTTTCAGTTCTAAAAATTAGTCACATAGAGTTTCATGTGAAAATTGACATGGTTTAATAGCTTGGGATATGAAGAGAAGGGGATCATCTTTGAGACACATAGCTGCTACAGTTGGTTGCAGATTTCTTGTTCTTGTACTTGTTTCGGGAAATTCACAAGTGACGTCTCTAAGAGGTAGTTGTAGGAGTGTTGAGGAGTTATCTCTGAGAGGGAGATACAATGATAGTTGCAGGTGGAAACAAGCTACATGGTCTTTGGTTTGAGACATGGGGAAGATCGTTCATACGAGGAGTTGTGGGATTTGTATCTCGGTGGTGTGGCAAGTTGGAAGTTCTAGTGGATTAGCAAAGACCTTTGTTCGCAGCAGTATGTTGTGTGGTGGGTTTCCAACCTCATGGATGGAATTTTGGTGTCTTGTCATGGTGAGTTGTGATGGGTGCATCTTGGTTTCTTTGACACAGACGCGATGGCTTCATATGTTTGGAAGGTTGATGAGATATATCCTTCATCGGGTTGAGTTTCACATTGTCGAGGTATGACAATGTATGAGGTATTTTACCCAGGAGGATGAGGACACTTGCAGAGATTGGTTGCAGAGTTCTAGAGTAGGCTAGATTAAGTGTCCAGCCACATCTCAAGACTGTTTCAGGAGAGGACACATGATCAGTTGTAGCATGTGTAGACATGGATATTTTTATGGCTTAGATGATGGACTTGGGTAGAAGTTCATTGGATGATCATGACTTGGGTAAGTAGGATGCTTACCTTGGAGGATTGCATGGTTCTTATACAGTGGGAACCATCGACACATGACAATGACACGGTATTTTTTTGATATCTTCACAGAGTCTAACTCAGATATTTATGTGGAGCATGGTATGGGAACTAGGCATGTAGTACAAGTATCTAGTACAATATCATTTTGGATGGAATCGAGGGATTTGTTGTGAGTGGAAATGTGTTATGGGTGCCAGGACTGTATTATTAGCCTCCACGATTGAGGAGTAGGGATATGCAATGTTTTTCTAGGATGGACAGGTTTTTTTTGTGCCCAGACAATATAGCTTCATATCAGTAGTGGTTCTTGGAGTTAGTGAGGGAAACCTATATAATATGAGGGACCATCCTATGAGTGATGTGATTGGTAGGACCAGAGATATAGATGAGGAGGATAAAGTATCTCCACCAATGATGGAGAAGGTATCTCCACCAGTGATGAAGCAGGTACCTCCACCAGTGATGCAGGATCATAGGGAGATAGATTTCGGAGGGAGACATCCCTCGGGATCTAGTGGGGAGGAGGCACCTCCCAGGATTGTGTAGAGGATAGTGGACAGAGACCAGGTAGCTTCGGAGGTTGTGTAGACTTGGAGGGATTCTGAATTCAAAGGGAGTTAGTGGATTCAGAGGGAGTCTTGTAGAGTTTCTTATATACCTGCACAAAATATATAGATAACAATTAAACATACACAACTTGCAATGTTGGATGAAGAGAGAAGACAAAAATTTGAGAAAAGAATGAAATAATTATTGTTTTTTTAGTAAGAGAATGTTACAATACAAGGGATATACTATGCATGACACAACTAACTCTCCATTTTATCCAATCTAATGTGCATTAGAAGTGTTCTAGGGATATGTGACACACACTTGAAGTCACTGGATTCAATTTCCACCTAGTCCTAGTTAACTAGCCATGCGGTCGTTAGTTAACTAGCTAAACTAGAGTGAAATGAGGAGGAGATCACTCACACATGTGTAATTTTCTTTACTGGTGATGATCCCAATGCAAGTTTTCATTCATGGTGACGATTATGAGGTTAGCATGCAACACTTGGTGATAAATCCAAGTTTGTCATGTAAGACTTCACTCAACTAGTCTAATTGAGGGTATGTGGCACATGTGTCTAGGGGAGAATATCTCAGACTAAGGGACCCTCAACATAGCCAACTAAAATTAGGAAATAAAATGAAAGGAAAATCCTAGGTGTCTGTAATATCTCCAACATACCCCTTGAACACTACTAGGGAGTATACATAATGAATGGGTCCCGACAACAGAGGCCATGTTAGGTACCCATTAAAAATGCAACTAATGAACACTAAAATAAAGTGAGGAAAGAGGGAAAAACTCATGGGAAAAAGAACCCTCAAAATACAATGTATAAGAAGAAGAGAAAGACAGTTGCTAGGCAACTGTGTCCTTCACTCCAAGACGATCACGCAAACTATGGAATTTTTTCTCAATGAAAGTCTTGGTAAAGATGTCGATAATTTGATCAGTGGAAGGGAAATATTGCAAATCGATGACATTGTCATGAACCAGCTCCCTGATAAAATGCATATGGATATAGATATGCTTTGTCTATTGTCTTTGTACTAGATCTTGATAGAATTTGAGTGTACTTGGTTGTCACACTAGATCACAGTTGGAAAATGGAACTGAATGTCGATCTCGATGAGGAATTTTGTAGCCACAGTTCCTAGATGGTGACATTGAATGCTCCCTTGTACTCGGCCTCTGTTGAATATAGAGAAATAGTTGACTACTTTTTGCTCGACCAATAGATTGGGCCAGATCCCAAACTCAACATGTACCCGGAGGTGGACTTGCAATAGGTGTCATCCCCAGCCCAGTAAGAATCAGTGAAGCCTATGAGATCCAACTGGAAACCTACTGTATAGTGAATACCATAACTGGTGGTTCCCTGAATGTATCTAAGGATGCGCTTGCCAACCTTTTAGTGTATTTGATTCATCTCTTGCATGTACCTATATAATACCCCTACTTCATATTATAGATATAGTTTGGTGTGGGTAAATACAAAAGGCTCCCCACAAGCTATCGATACAAGGTGTTTTCCACCACTAGTGTATCCCCACCATCCTCAAGTCTAACCCCAGATAAGAAGAGTGTAGGTGTATACTTGCAATCTATCATGTTGAATATCTCCATGAGATCCCGAGCATACTTATCTTGAGATAACTTGATGCTTGAAGCATCCTGGCTGATCTCAAGACCAAGAAATAAATGGAGTGGATCCATGTCCATCATCAAAAACATGTCATGAAGAAATCCCTTAACCACAGCAATTGCTAAAACTCAGCTTTTGTGGATCAAAAGATCATCCACATATAGGACTAGGATCATAAGTGAGTTAGTGGTCCTCAACATGTAGACTTTGGGATCAGATTTTCATCTAAAAAAATTCTTGGAGAGAAAGTAGGATTATGTCTTTAGGTACTCTAGGTGCTTGCTTGAGGCCATAGAGAAAAATTTTGAGGTGGCACACTAAAGATGAATTATGTATCAATCCAGGTGGATTCTCCATATAAATATCCTCTGATATATCCTCTTAAAGAAAATAATCATCCACATCCATATGATGTACTTTCCATCCACTAGTTTCTCCAATGGAAAGGGCCAACCTGATAGAATCCAAATTTTCTACTGGAGAAAACGTCTCATCATAGTTGATCTCTTGGATTTATTGAAATCCCTTGGAAATCAATTTTTCCTCGTGTCTGCTCACCTATATGTCTACTACCGTTTTGTTCCTATAAACCAATCTACATCCGACAAGCTTCATGTCTGAAGGAAGTGAAACTAGATCCTGAGTTTGGTTCTCGAGGAGAGAATTGTACTCCTATTGCATGGCTCCTTCCTAGAAGGGGTTCCGTATAGCCTATTTATAGGTCTGTGAGATTGAAGACTGAACCATATAACATTTCTAAGGCACCATAGGTTCAGTGGTAGTCATTACATGAGGAGGGTCCTCAAACTAAGATTTTTTCCTCCTCAGATCTGTTGGATCCCCAACAAGGTCTCTTGCATCCTAAAAAGTGGATTGTGCCCACTTAGGCATCTGCTCTGGCTCCTCATATGTATGTACTTACTCTACATATGAATGATATGACTATGCATATATATCCTCTTAATCCTTCGTCTATGTAATAGAACTCATATATGTGGTGTGATCTGAATGTGTGGACTCATCATCCGCAAATGGTGTAGGTAAAAAATCCTCTGTATGTGGCTTATGTGGATTATGCGATGGACTTTCCTTGAACTAGACATTTCTATCAATGGTGAGTTGGTTTGTAGAGGGATCAAATAATATGTATCCCTTCACACCATCAGGATAACTGACAAATATGCATGGGTGACTCTGTGGATCTAATGTTTTCCTCTTCTCAGAGGGAATGTAGGCCCATGCTCGTGATCCAAAGATACAGAAGTGGGTGAATTTCGATTTGTTTCCACTCCAAGTCTCAAAAGGATTCTTGTCCTTAACATATCTATGAGGATATTTATTCTAAATTTGATTGGCACAGTTAAGTTCCTTAGCCCAAAGCCTGGGAGGAAGTTCCTTTGTGTGTAGCATGCAACTGGCCATCTCTTTGAGAGATCTATTTTTCCACTCAGTAACCTCATTCTACTGCAGAGTATATGGTATTGTGTGTTGCAACTATATACCAGACTCAAGACAAAGATTTTGAACATCTCTATTTACATACACCCCCCCCC
>SNQJ01S0078747.1:9033-35835 GCA_010110895.2 Picea sitchensis
AATGATCACCAATTAATTTAAAATACACACAATGATCCTCTTTGCTTCTTGTGAAGCCAAGTCCCAACATATAAGTATCAATTTTTTGATACCACATCCTTGGTTAGTGTTTTAAACCATACAAGGACTTTTTCAGCTTGCATACCAACTCCTTCTTTCCCTTCACAGCATAACCTTCTGGTTGCTTCATATAGATTTCTTCTTCCATATCCCCGTGTAGGAATGTTGTCTTAGGAATGTTGTCTTCACATCCATTTGTTCTATTTCAAAATCAAATGCAACAACAACAGATAAAAGAAATCTTATGGAGGTTAACTTGGCAACATGAGAAAAAATATCACCAAAATTAATTCCCTCAACCTGGGAATAACCCTTTGCTACTAACCGAGCTTTGTATTTCTCCACTTTTCCTTCTTCATTCAACTTCTTTTTAAATACCCATTTGCTGCCAATGGTATTTCTTCCAGTTGGAAAATCCACTAGATCCCAAGCCTCATTCTTATCCAAAGATGCCATTTCTTCATTCATGGCCCTTTTCCAGAGATTTTCATCCTCTAAATCCACTGCCTCCCTGACAGTTCTAGGATCATCATCAGTAATAGACAAAGAAAATTTTGAATAGAAATTAGATGGAGTATACCTTTTCGATAGCCTTCTTTCTCGAATCGATCTCCTCGATACTGGAGTATGAGGATCTTCTTCTTCTGATTCCTATTATTTTGTAGAGTCTGACTCATCATATTTTAAATCAAACTCTATTTTCTCTGGTTCTTCCTTACTTGCTAGGACTTCCTGTTTAACAACATCCTTCATTTCTCTAAATACCACATCTCAGCTATACACTACCTTCTTAGTTTCTGGGTTCCAAAGCTTATAACCTTTGAGACCATCTTTGTATCCAATAAAGATACAATTTTCGGCCTTCTTATCTAGCTTACTCATGTTTTCCTTTAGAACATGAACATATGCATCATAGCCAAATACCTTGATATGTGTGAGAGAAGGTTCCTTACTAGTCCATACCTCTTGTGGAGTCTTGTCATCCAACGCTGATGAAGGTGATTTGTTGACCTATAACATGCAGTACCCACTGCCTCTGCCTAGAATTCTTTCCCTAGCCCGACACCGCTGAGCATGCACCTTGATTTTTCCATCAGCATCTTGTTCATCCTTTCCACAACTCCATTCTGCTGAGGTGTATATGGAGTAGTATTCTGCCTTTCTATACCACACTTCTTACAGAATTCTTCAAATTCATTCCCGCAGAACTCTTCGCCATTATCTATCCTTAACACCTTAATTCTTTTCTCTGTTTGATTCTCAATAAGAGCCTTAAACTCTTTAAACCTGTCAAAGACTTTGGATTTATTCCTGAGGAAATATATCCAAGTATTCCTCGAGAAGTTATCTATAAATGAGACATAATACACATTTTTTCCCAATGATGGGACCGACACAGGTCCAAAAACATCACTGTGAACTAGCTGTAAGATTCCTTCTGCCCTCTTTGCACCAGGAGGGAATCTTACCCGATTCTGCTTCCCATATATACAATGTTCACGGAAATCAAAATCCATAGAGCAGTTAGACATACCTTCAACCATACCTTTACCCTGTAGTATTCGAAGACCCTTCTCTTCGATATGCCCCAGTCTTTGATGCCACATCATAACCTTTTCTCCAGAGACTGTAGGAGTTCTTTATTCTTCAAATCCAATATCAGGAACAATGGAACTATTACACCCATCACTAATAATGCTTCCTTCCAGCTTATACAGAGTTCCAAACCGAACTCCTTTCAACAACACCATTTCTCCTTGAACCATCCTGTAGGTTTCCTTTTCAAATATTGTTGTTACCCCTGCATCGTCCATTTTGCTTACAAAAATCAAATTTCTGGCCAAACCTCAGATGTGAAAAACACCAGACAATATTCTAATCCTTCCATCTATGAGCCTCAACTTGACTTTTCCTCATCCTATGATTCTAGTTGTCGAATCATCACCTAAGAAAACATTACCTCCATCATACCTTTCATATTCGTAGAACCACTCCCTATGGGGAGTCATATGAAAGGATTCCCTGAAGTCAACCAACCATGCCTCATGATCTGCATGTGTGCTTGAAGAAGCCAAGTACACATTCCCTCTTTCTTCCTTGGAGGTATTTTCTTCTGTAGAATGATATTTTTCAGACCCCTTCTTTTTCTCAACCTTGGATCTACACTACTTCTTGTAGTGCCCTTCTTTTCCACATCTCCAACATACCCTTACAAAATTTCCAGAAGATTTATATCTACCCTTAGACTTAGATCTCCCACTTGAGAAATTAGATCTATTCCTTTCCTGGGAACGTCCTCTTGCAAATAATGCATTTGTTCTCTGTCCTTCCATATTCTTCCGTCTCATCTCCTCCGACAACAAGGATGAGACCACTTCATCAAAATTCAAGGCAGTTGTATTACTACCTATGGACACAACCAGACTATCCCAGGAGTCTGGTAAAGAACACAATAAACTAATACATTTATCTTCATCTAAAATTTTAATCTCAACAGATACTAACTGACTTACCACAGTATTGAAGGCGTTCAAATGCTCTACCACCGAGTCTCCATCTCTCATCCTCAGGTTATATAGCTTCTTTCTCAGGAATAGTTTATTTACCAGGGACTTAGACTGATACAACTTCCCAAAATTTTCCCATAAATCCTTGGCTGTAGCTTCCTCTGACAAATTCAGTAATACTGAATCGGAGAGACACAGTCAGATTGTACTTTTTCCCTTCCGATCCAACTTTTTCCAGTCATCTGCTGAAGTTCCTATAGGTGCAGTACCTAGATATACCGCGATCCACTGATCTCTGTCCACCAACAAATCTTCCATCTTGAGCTTCCACAACTCAAAACTTTTCCCATTAAACTTCTCAATTTCCATCTTCAAATTGCTTGCCATTTCTTTTCACCTAAAAAATCAATACCACAAATCTCCCACTATAACAAGGCTTATCATAGTCCCTATCCAAACCCTTGACCACAAAGGTGTCCCCCTGAAGCCAACAAAGCCCTGATACCAAATGTAGATTTTAACCTTGTACAATATCTACTGCAAACAGATATTCAGTAAAAGAACATAAAAGATACAATGACAAATACAAACATTACATAGAGATTTTTCCCCTGGAAACCCAAACCAGGAAAACCGGCATATTCTATATTCATTCATGTGTAATACATTGTTTACAATAAAATATACATATAGGAGCCAACAACATACAAAACCCTAACCCAATGACATGGATTAGTCCACAACCCTAATTCCTTAACCGAAAATAGAAAACCATTGGCAAAAACCATGTGTTGAAAAACCACCTAAATATGTGACATGTTTCCCGAGGCATGCGACACATTTCCTGAGGCACATGACACGTTTCCTAAGGCACATGACACTGCTACTTGTGCAAAGAATATAACACATATCCAACACTCACTTCACTTGAGATCAATGGCTAAGATTCATTTAATTCACTAATGCTAATAACCTTAACATTTCATTAATTTAAACTCACTTTAATTATAAAAAGCACTTTACTTTAATAATTCCTTTAATTAAAGTAAATTACTAAGGTTGAAGAATGAATTCCACATTTCTATAAACATAGACCTATGCGGAAGTACCTGTCTGATTCTACAAACAACAACACTCCTTCTTAGCAAGGAAGGTACTTTTGGAAGAGCAAACTGGAATTGGTTGTCCCTCCGGTCCTGGCACAATGTCCCACACATCATCCTACACCATGGAATCCCACCAAACTTGATGGTTTGTTGTTTCCTAAACACTTAAAGACTCATAATCAATGATACTACTCATTAATGCCACGTAGTTTGAAATTTTCTTTGGAGGCTTTCTCTCCATGAATATGCTCCTAGGGGCCTCAACATGCTCATGAGCATCCATAAATGTTTGCATGAACCATATGGGTCTCTTGATAGAGATAAAAGGGGCTAAATTCTCCCCCCACCTAAAGGTTGAATCCCTAAAATGGAAGTCTCTGAACATTTTTCTCCCTTCGGAGCCTCCTGCTCCTTATCCTCTGCCACAGACCTCGGTCCACACACATATGAATGTATAATATCCAAGATCCCCTTGGACCTACTCTCTCTTCTTGGAAACATATCCTTGGAATTCTTCTCAAGTGCACACTCTCTGCACACATCCTATTGCTTAAGGCTAAAATATGGGAGACTAGTGACAATATCCATAAGAATCGACAATTCCATGTAGTACAATTGTCCCATCCTCATGTGCCATAACTCACACAGGTTGTCACTGTCATGTATCAAGGCCTGAATAGGCTTTCCCTGCAACCTGTATAAATTTCCCTCTCTAACCCCAATGTTCATTTTTGTTTCAGGGCTAACTCCCTCTGGATGTATGAGTACTTTTCATTTCTTGAGCATAACTGCAAAACCCATGTCCTTTATAACTGAGGCCGAGAGAAAATTATTTTTCAATCCTGGTACATATAGCACATCCTGGGCTTCCAACAAACCACTTGACTCAAGCTAGAACAAAATAGTTCCCTCACCCTTCATTGCATCCTTGGCATCATCACCAAGCTCCACATGGATCCCTAAGTCCTTCTCCGCCAGCATTATGAATAACTCCTATGCTTCATCCAACCTGTCCTCAAACCTGAGATTGGCTACTGCCAATTTTTAGATCTGAACTATCGGAAAAATGTGCCTTTTCCTTCAGGCACAGTAAAATGAAGAATTTGTGCTCAATCCTTCAAGCACCCATAAAACCCTTAATATTGGGGTTTCAAATCTTTTGGCTTATAGATCTACAAAGATCTCCTTGCAAA
Source organism: Picea sitchensis (assembly GCA_010110895.2). Classification (NCBI taxonomy): domain Eukaryota; kingdom Viridiplantae; phylum Streptophyta; class Pinopsida; order Pinales; family Pinaceae; genus Picea; species Picea sitchensis. The sequence goes on from SNQJ01S0078747.1 coordinate 13,900, forward strand.
TCTAACATATCTGCTGCACAAAATGTTGTGTATCTGCAATTAGTCTCCCTATCATAGTACAATCTCTTATACCATGTTGAATCGATCATGCTATGATACCATGTTGAATCGATCATGATATGATACCATGTTGAAAAATATTAAATATAGCACCTAGATAAATTATTTCCTAGTGATTTCATTGCTGAAAATTAAGTTACAACTCACTGAATAAAATATATTGTCTGGAAATAATAAAAACATCGGAAGCAAACTAGAAAAAAAATATCACACAACACACATAAAATTGTTCCCTTCAAATAATTCCCTTCAAATAATCTTTTCATTAATAATGACTACAAGTTCTCAAGGGATCCCTTACTGGGAAAATGGCCCACTAAGGAAAAATATAAATTACAAAAAACTTGACAACTCTAGCCCTGAAGAAACCCTTCCCCGATCTGCCCAGATCTTCTTGCTGGACACTCAAATCTGCACTAGGTTTTCCTGCTGGTCCTCAGGTCTGCAAGATATGCTTGTTGGTACCTCAAATATGCTAGATCTACCTACTGATACCTTAGATATGTATTAGATCTATCCATTGGCACCTCAACTTTGCACTATATTTATCTGCTGGTTGAAAAGAAACGAGGTCCTATGAGGCTGCCAAAACATGTTTGTCTTTGACCTCTGTTTGGCTCTAAGTTTCAATCTCTGTGAATGTCCTTTGCTGTTGTTTTAGGACAACAAAAAATCAAGTAATTTATGCTCACAGTTTTGATGGCTAAGTGTCCTTTTGAGGTGCCCTTGCAAGTGTTTTATTATCCTAATGTTAGCACATGCAATATACTCAAAACAAATAACACCACCTCTAGATATTTACAAATTTAAATGTTGATTTAAACTCTAAGCATGCATGAAATGAACACAAGTATTTTTGGTCAACAAGACCCTGTATAAACCCCCCCCCCCAGGGAAAACCAGTTTTGGAATGAAGTGTATATAAGTGGTGTCTAAAGCATGAGATACAACAAGTAATACAATACAAAGGAACCTATATACATAGCAATATCCTCTTGAGTCTTGCCAAAGGATCCAATGAGATATGTGCCCAAGCTTAGTGCACCCTCTCCCTTTGTTGCTCTGTCCACTGAAGTGAAGCACCCTCCTTCCTCTTTGACCCAATGAAGAAACCCCACCACAAAAATATGCCCTTATGTGTTGCCTCTCCACTGAAACAATCAGATCTGACTTCCTCCAAGTATAGATTCTCCCTGCTAGCTAGGCGACCCCCTCCTATGGTGCACCCTCCTCCAAACAAGTGTGATCACCACAAATAATATGGGCCCTAAGCCTCCTTGAGCCCTCCATGAATGGAGGATCCCAAGCTCTCCTCTCCCAATGCTTCCATTCCCATCCTCTTGCCCTTCTCCAAAATCTCTTGGTGAACATACAAGTGAATGAAGCTCCAAATGCCCTATGCGCCCCTCTTAAGGAAACATAAGGAAACCTAAAATATGGGTGGATGGGATCATCCCATCCCATCTCTAATCAAGGGTTGAGATCTCTCCAAAAGAATATCAATTCAAAAACCACTTTACTCAAGTTTCCATAGTTTCACTTTATGTCTATTAACTCACCCACTTTGTGAATTAATTGTCACTTTATGACTTTTCACTTTTGACTTAAATATCCTAAGTCAAAGTGAAATTAGAATCATAAAGTAAAGTAACAAGGGTAATAGTCTCCCCCTTTGTGTTTAGAGACTCACAAACACAAGGGGACCACTTTCCAAGGTACCCAAATCTCAACACTGGTACCTCAGATCTGCACTAGATCTATCCACTGGTACCTCAGATTTGCTAGATTTGTCCATTGGTACCTCATATATTCTCCCTAGAAATATGTCATTTGATTATGGTTGCTGGGTTTTCTTCTTCTTGCTGCACTACCTGCACTTTCCTCCATTGGACTTGATATTTAAATGAAATTCCTTCTTCACCTTTGCTAAGATCCCCTTGAATCATTATCCTTCGTGACTCGAGCACTTGAGAAAAAGTCCTTCTTTTCTCTTCAAGTGGATGTATTTCTCCTTCACCTAGCCTTGCTTTTATAATCTTGAATTATGACTGAATCAAACATAACCCTAATCTCCAAAGTGATTAACAGTTGAGATTAGATCTCATCTCACTTGATATCAATGACTAAGATTCATTTAATTCACTAATGCTAATAACCTTAACATTTCATTAAATTAAACTCAATTTAATTATAAAAATCACTTTACTTTAAGAATTCCTTTAATTAAAGTAAATTAATAAGGTTGAAGGATTTGGATGAATTCCACACGTCTAGACACTTAAACATGTGTAGGAGTTCTTGTACGATGCTACAAAAATCAACAGAATACCCGTTGAACAACATAAGTCTACAATATTTACAACAACAATCATGGCATCAAAGAATGTCCCTGACTACTGAGCTTAAAGGCCCTGCACAAGGGAGTTAAGTAGAATATGGAACAAGTTTGTTTCATCAAGTAGAGAAGGAAAGGACTAACATTCCCAATCCAAGGTATTCCCTATGAACATTTTCAATATTTCAATTCTACTTGAAATAGTCAATTGAACCCACCTACAAATTGGTATTCTCAGTATTGGCCAACTCCATTTCCACCTCAATAGTAGTGGAAATATCAAAACTTCCAAAATCATTAGCTATCTTTCTTTCCTTAGCAACAACCTGAAAAGAACAATACTCCCCAACATCCTAGATCAACTCAACTTGTACCAAACCCAAATAATAATAAACAAGATTGTAACAACAAGATGGTAACTCACAACACCTACTCTATAGAATCCCTTAATTGTAATGAAGTTCAGTTCTATTCAGGGAATTTGATAACAAAACATTTACCACCTATCATCACTGAACTTGATGAAGAGAAATTGCAAAACCATGAAATTCACACGTAGTAGCTCACTCTTAGTGGGTAAAACAACAATCAAAGGATATCCCACCTTTTTCAGAAAAAATTAAGCTAGTGTAACCCTATAATCTAACTAGAGATTGAATTTTTGGGGGAAGTTTAGAATGTATGTGTTAAAATACCCTCGATTCAAGCCATCAAGGATGTACCTATTTATAGGAAAGTAGTAAAAGAGATATGTCTAAATAAACCAGGAAGAAAAAGGAAAGACCACAAACCATTCATGTCATACGACAACTTATCGATCTCATGCTTATAAAAGTGTTTATTCCTAAGTATTACGATCTAGGTAGCCCGATAGTGAGCATTCACATTGATATTAAATTGATAACAAAAACCTTGATTGACCTAGGAGCATCCATAAATGTCATGACAAAGAACACTTTAGAAGAAATGGAGCTCCAAAGTATCTTGATATAAACCACTATCGTTCTCCAAATGGTTGATAGATCTACTGTCAAGCCAAAAGGAATGCTTGAATACATTATAATCTCAATAGACTCTTGGGAGTACCCAACAGATTTTATGGCCCTGCAAACAAAATTAGGATTAAGAGGTTATCCTTTGAATCTTGGAAGACCTTGGTTGGCAACCATTGATGCTTACATCTTCTGTAGAACTAGCAATATCACCAACCATTGTTGTAGAAGTCTTTCCTAGTAAAACCTTAAACATCAATAGTCAATTAAAGCCTCTTTAGCATAAAACATGAATGAACCTATTACAAAAACACTACAGAACCTTTGCATGGGAATATAACGATATGATAGAAATAGACCCAAACATTTGTAGACATCATATTGACATTAATGATAATACCCATCCCATTCGACAATGTCAATTCCAAATGAATCTGACCCTTAAAGACATTATTAAATAGAGTTGTAGAACATCTTGGAGGTTGATTTTATCTACCCTATTTTAGATAGCCAATGGATTTCTCCATTGGTTATAGTGCTAAAAAAGGGAGGGAAATGACAATTGTGTGTATACTATCAAGAACTCAATAAATCAATTTGAATGGACCACTTTAATTTACCATTCATTGATCAAGTATTGGATACAATATCCAAGAAAAATTACTTCTTCTTAGATGGTTTCAACGGGTATAACCAAATACAAATTTCTATGGAGGACCAAGATAAAATTACCTTTACATGCTTATGGGGTACCTTTTCCTATAAGGTACTACCTTTCGGTTTATTCAATGCCCCTGCCACATTTCAAAGAGTTATCCTCAACATCTTATTAGATAGGCTAGTCCATGATAGTGTAGACGTATACATGGATGAATTCATAGTCTATGGAAATACATATGAGGAAGCCTTAGCCAATTTAGAAAGAGTGTTGTAGAGATGTAATGATATGAATCTTCCCCTAAATCATGAAAAATGATTCATGTTAATGAATGAAGGTATAATGCTAGGACACAATGTTTCAACTACAACATCTGAGTATATCATGCCAAAAATTTAGTCATTGAAGACTTGCCTACCCCTTAAAAACAACATGATGTATGAAGTTTTATTGGACATGTTGGTTACTGTAGAAGGTTCATTCCTAATTTCAACAAGATAACTTCCCCACAATATGTCCTCCTCATAAAAGATGTTGAATTCTTGTGGACTCTAGAATGTCAAACAATCTTTGACACCTTGGAAAAGAAACTAATCTTAGCCCATGTATTGAAAGGACCAAAATCATTCCTTTTTCACATCCATACAAATGATTTAGAAATTACCTTAGGTGTTGTTTTAGGAAATAATGAGGTTGTAGAAAGGTAAGCCATTTATTTAACCAACAAAAACCTTGCTAGAGCATAATTAAATTATACATTCACCGAAAAGGAGTTTCTTGCCATAGTGTATGCCATTAATAGATTTTGACACTATATAAGTACAAGTTACACAATTTTTGTTCACACAGACTATAGTAAAACTTCAAATATATAAGAGACAATCCACCACAAAACTTCATAAATAAACCCTGAACACCAAAGATACTAAAGCATTCACCACGAACAACACCAAAAATATCGAGAGAAGAACCCTTAAGGTAGGGTAACACCATTAAATACTCATCATGGAAGGAATCACTCCACAAGCCATGTTTGCTACAAGACAATACAATTGAACACACATTCAATACAATGATACTCACATGTATTTATACTTTCTCATGAGTATTCCTATGGGTCTTATGCCAACAACCCCTTATTATTATATTATTTTATTTTAATTACATAATGGGACTATTATTCCCCTTTAATCACATAGTGGGCCTATTCCAATATTATGACTACATTACATTCATTATCCCCTTAGGTACCTCCCTAGGTACCCCATATTACCCCATATTATCCTCCTTAGGTACATTACATTCCATCCCCCCTGACATGTTTTGTCCTCAAAACATGGTAAACAATCATATAATATGACCTACTAAGAATTGTAGTTAATTTGTACCATGCACATCCATCAATCCATCCTAGTGAAATGTGGACACGGGGTTCAACCGTGGCCTTTCCTCAAGATTGAATTTGGTTTCTTCTTAGGATCCATGTCTTTTTTGTGCTACTCTTATTCCCCCCCGGAAAAAGCGTAAATTTTATTTCAAGAAGAAAGAAAATTTACATTCTGAATAATACATGTAGCCATGTATTTTGTCAAACATATAACTTTCATTCATATAGGACGAGGTTCAACTAGAAAATTTTCATCCATTAAGGATGAAATTCAAGAAGTGTTACATATACAAATGGCATATGTCCTGCCTCTTCAAGTATATTTCTGCTAAAAAGTCTGAACAGAATTGAAAGTGCTTTCCAAATTGTTGTCCAAAAAGTGTATACATGAAATCTCTTAAAAAACTGTAGGTCCATGTTCTGCCTTCAAGAGTACGAAACATCACTCATGCCATATGAATATATATTTTTTACTGATTGGAACCCCTGATGGATTCAACTTTTTATCATTAATGACTATGAAAATGAGAATACAAAGATGCACATGGTGTTTCAAAAACAAAAATCCGACAATAAATAAGGGATAAACTGCCTAAAGCCATAATCAAATATCATATTTGAGATGGAACTGAAGCCTCGCCTGCCAATTTGATCATGTCTATAAAAGGTCTATGATAGAAATCAAAATGTATGTCGTCCTCTACTTCCTCTATCTGCCACTACCCGAGATCCAACTGTAAAATTTCTTTAGAGAGCGCATCAACTTCCATGTTGTGTACCCTATAGACATGACACATAGAATAAGAGTCAAAAGAGGCCAGCATGGAAAGAAATTCATCAACACCTGGGAGGAGACTGATTTTATGACATTCATGTATTCTTTTGATCCAGTTTATAACATTCATGGAGTCTCCAAAAATTTGTAGGGTGGAAATTACTTTTTCTCCTGCGAAGGTCAATAAAAGTTTAAGAGCCATCAATTCAACATAGTTGTTTGTCCCGGGCCCCAAACCCATTTTTAGTTTGAAGAAATGTCTGTTCGAGAGATGGAGGATAGCCCCACCTCCATTAATCTGAGAATCATTTTGGGATGCCCCATCGAAGAAATCCCATGGCCTTGAGGTATCCACAATTTCTTCCGTAATAACTCGAACTGGAGAGTGTTATTTTCCTTGAGGGAAGTGGGAGAGTATGCTAATACTCTGAGAAACATTGTGTTCCAGAATGGAAGATCGATCCTTGAATATGGAGGCATTTCTAGCTAGCCAAGCCCCGCAATTTATGATTAGTGGAATGGATTTTATGTTACCATTTGTTGGATTTGAAACCCATGCTTTCCATGCTTCTTCAATTGTCGGGCCTTGCCACCTGCAAGCTTGGATAAAGGAAATAGAGATTTATGTCCATATTTGCTTGACACAAGGACATTGTAAGAAGAGATGTGAGATAATTTCCTAAACATCCTTACAAAGGGCACACCAACTTGGTCCTTCCAAATTTTTTAGCATCATTTTATCCCAGGTTGGAATTTTATTTTTAATCAGATACCACATGAATATACGATATTTTAGGGGACATTTAATCTTCCAGACCCATTTCCACCCCCAGGAGGGATCATGTTGCAAAAAATCAATGTTTATTTGTGTGTATCATGCTTTTGGGGTGTAGACACCATGGGGGTCATGTTTCCACACCAATTCATCCTCCCTTACTATAATACAAACATACCCTATTTTGAGAGCTCCGATGTATTCATACCAAATCCTAGCAAAGACCTTGTTAAAATATTCGATGCTCTCATATTACCATAGACAATATCACTATTTTCACCCAACCAGAGGCATGCATCCACCCCCGAGCACCTTAACCTTTACTTGATAAAATTATTTCGGAAAGCCACACAAGGACCAACAGATAAACCCTAGCTGCAACAATAACACGAGATGGAACTAGAAAAACACCATGCAACAACAACACAAGACAAAGACAATACTCAACTGCAGCAGTTGCAATTGCGCTTCTTAGTCTACCACCAAGAATATCGGAATACCACCAAGAAATATCACCAAGAATACCACCAAGAGATATTATAAGGTGGGGTGCATATATTAGGCTAGATAGCATTAGATAAAGAGACTAAGAAACATCCCAAAAGATGCTCCTACCATTCTTGCAGCTGCAGCTCTAGACTTGTGCTACACTTTAGAGAGTGAGTGAAGTGAATGTACCAAATGAGCTTAAGAATCTCTTATGTATAGTCCTTCTTGTCACCTGTCTAGGCCAACCTCTCTTTTTGGATGGTAATACTTCAATATTATTTATTCTACTAAGACGACTTGTCTTCTAGTGTTCTTACACATCTGTTTAGAGTTTCTCTTTCTTCCATAATATTCTATTCTAGCCAAAGGTTACACATGGAGGTTAATACCTCTCGTAGCTACCATAATATCAACACTCCCTCCTAGATAGGGAGGTATTAACTGTAATGGTCTCAAACACATCCATCCATTTCACATGGTATGGGAAAGGCTCACATAGTCTCACAAACCATTCTACAGGTAACATCATCATAGCCACACACACTATCTCATGATAATGCATATCAAGTCAAGAGCATCGTCATCACTATCCATCTAGATGGAAATCACTTCCAACACTACTGGTAGTCTCCATGGAAATCAAGTAGTAGTACATAGTTACTACAATGCTATCCAATATATCACAACATTGTCAATCCATAGCAACACACAACTTCTATCTAGTGGTACACAACCAAACCTAGTAACACACATATACTATCTAGTGACACACATTCACTACCAGTGGAACACATCCAACACAGTAGCACATAGCTATTGTCCAGAGATCCACAAACTCCATTGCAATCAACTAGTAGCTACATAAGCTATCACCATGCAATACAACAGTCTCCTGGCATCAAATCATATCATTGTTTGCATCATCTCTCCATGCCATACTCTATTTGAGTAATTGGGCATGATGTTGAATAAGTCATGTGTTGAACCTAGCGTACTCAACAGAGTGTCTCGCATAGGTCACTCACTCAACATAGTGATATAGGGACCATTCTTCCTATCTTGGTCACTGCCCGTGACACATGAAGAATGAGTATCCCAATAGATGTTGAAAGCCATGCAATGGGATACAAGGACCATTCTTCTAATTCAAACATACGTCCTAGAGAATGATTGTCCTCCCAGATGCTAAAATCCACGCCATGGGCTATAAGGACCATTCTTTTAATCCAGACATACGCCCTAGAAGAATGATTATCCTGGACAATTTCCCCCCCTTTGGCCACTACTGTGAACTCAGGAAAAATGTTTGTCCTGTACCAATCTCCCCACTCTGTTCACTACTATGAACTCAGGGGACAAACCATTCTACCTATCAGGGGAAATTCCCAGGAGAACAGTTGTCCTGGACCATTCTACTTGTTCGGGAAATGCCCCAGGAGAATAGTTGTCCATGGTACATCAACAATCTTTCAACCTGGACCATTCTCCATAGGGAGAATGTTTGTCCACCAACAATTTGTTCTTCCTGGACCATTCTCCACCTGGAGAATGTCTATCCACCAGCACAATGACTATCCATGATGCCATATATCAACACCCCCTCCCAACCGATGAAGTCATCTCCTCCCTTTAAACCAAGGGAGGTATCTCCACAAGTCCCAACTTGTCCCTCAAGTATGCAAAATTTATCTTGAACAAAGGCATTATCAAAATATCAGTTGTCTGCTCATTGGTGGAGATGTGCTGGAGAAACACTTATCCCTTCTGGAATTTATCACGAATAAAATAGTACTTGATCTCAATGTGCTTTGACCTGTCATGGAACACAGAGTTCTATAAAATATTCACACAACTTTGATTATCACAATATATCACAGTCGTATCCAACACCTGATCAAATAGTCCAAAAATCAGCTTACGAAGCCATATTGCTTCCATACAAGCATCACAAGCTACAATATATTATGCTTATGTAGTGTTGAGTGCAACAGACTTCTCTTTCCTTCTAGACCATGATATCATAGCAGATCCCAAACTGAAACATATACCAGAAGTACTATTTCTATCATCTGCACTCCCTTCCCAATATGAATCACTAAATCCATGCAGTTGTACATCACTGTTTGAGGCATATCTCAAACCATAATTTAGTGTCCCACAAAGATATATCAAAATGTAATTTGCAACTATCCAATTCTCATGTCAAGGTTCCACCTGGAATTGAATCAATGTGTTCACAACAAAGAAAATGTCCGATCAGGTATTAACCAAATACATAAATGATCCAATCAACTGTCGGTACAGGGACGAGTCTGCTAGATCATAATCAGAGTCTCTCAACTTATTTGGATCTGTCACCATGGGAGTTTCCATGGATTTGCAATCCATCATCCCAAACTTCTGAAGGATATTTACAACATACTTCCCTTGCTCCAGGAATATTTCACCACGCTTCTGACACTTCTAGTCCCAAATAATAATGCATGAGATCGAGATCCTTCATATCGAATTCAGAGGATAACTCCCTCTTACACTAAATATTGAGAGGCTCTGCACCTATCAAAAACAAATCATCAACATATAGTAGTAGGATCATAGGTGCATCATTCACAACCTTGTAATAAAGGTTTGGATCAACATAACTCTTGGAAAATCCAAGTCTCCTCAAGTAGTTGTCAATTTGTGCATACCAAGATCTTGGAGCTTGAGTGAGTCCATACAAGGCCTTCTTTAATCTACATACATGGGTTTCTCTCGGGTGTACCTCAAAACCTTGAGGTTTCTCTATGTATACTTCTTCCTCGATTACTCCATTGAGAAAGTGGTATTTACATCCATCTGATGTAAACTCCAACCCATGGATGCTTCAAGAGATATGATGGCTCTAATAGAGGTGTATCTGGAAACTGAATCAAACGTCTCATCATAGTCTTCTCCATCCTACTGGGAGAACCCTCTAGTAACAAATCTTTCCTTCTATTTATCGATACTCCCATCTACTGCATTCTTTTATCTTGTAAACCCATTTTTAAGTGACTACAGACTTTCCTTGAGGTCTAGGAACAATTTCCCATACATAATTTTTCATGATGGATTGATATTCTTCCATCATAGCTTCCTTCCATTCTTTCTTCTTGACTGACAACCAAATATCCTCAAGTGTTCAACACTTGGCTTCTTTCCAAAGAAAGCTTCTTTTGAAGTCATGTTCTTCAATATATGATGAGGAATTCTATTATGAACATGTACAACTGTCATAACTGCTTCTCCCCATAGAAACATAGATAGATTATGGTCATTCATCATTTCATTAACAAATTATTCAATGAATCGGTTCTTTCTTTCTGCTACACCATTCTATGTGGGACAATTAGCTCCCTCCTAATCACAACTGCCTTTCAAAAGGAAAAAAGCTCCTTGGAGGTGTATTCTCCTTCATTATCGAACCTCAAGATATTTATTCGCTTAGTAAGGAGGTTGACATTGGTCCACACACATCTAAGTGTATCAGATCAAAACTCTTTTTTCTTTACACGCTTCCTTTAGAATTGGTACTTGGTGAGATCACCTTACTCACCACTAGATGGAGTCATCTGCTCCATGTTTGAAACTGTCATTGTAGCTCCTTCTCAGAGTTATCGCATGCAACCTTCCCATAACAAGAACAACAAGATAAAAAATATTTCCAATAGCATTTTCATAAGAATATATCTATGGTAACAAGGATGGTAGTCATCATAGAATTACCAAGGTGACCTGCCCGGGAGAAAAACAAGAGATATCTCCTAGAGGAGATGTTAGTTCATTTTGCAAACAAGTGCAATAAGCATCTATATCAATAGTACTTACATGCAACCAAGTATACCTAACAGTAATAGAACCTTTCAAGGATTTTTCTCACAACTATAGTGTTTACTTGTACTGTAGCAACTATCAAACTTGATATGTGCAAATTGAAACTTAACAATTTGATCAATCAAACCTGGAACCTGGAGCCTCAACTGCTAGGAAGGGTGCACTTGGTCCTCTGAATTTACTGAATCTAAGATCACTGCTTGGAAAAGGTCTCTTGTACACCCTCTGCAAACACACTCATGTTTTGCTAGATGATATAACTTAAAAAGCATATACAAGTGCATACCTTTTAAATTTGTAACATCATTCAACTTGTCTTCTAATTTGAAACTAGACACCATCTTGACAAGAAGAGGTTAGAAACTGAATAAAAAAGTTTCAATGATTAGAACAAGCTAAAAACCTTGAAATTTCAACTTTGACCACAACAATCAATTTTGACAAAAATTCAACCTTTGACTTTGACTTTGACCCAAAAACTCAAACTTGAAATTTTTGCTAGTTGAGGGAACCAGAGGGTGCTCTAGACTAGGGCGCACTAGAATACCCAAAAATTAGGTCCAATGCTTTACTAAAAGTGCCCAATAATTTAGGTTTAGGGTTTGCTGCAACTGCAAAATCAGAAACCCTAGTTGCAGCTGCAACTGGTGCTACAATGAACTTGACAAGGAACTCTTGATCTACCTTCCAGAAGTTAGACTATTTTGAAGGTAGTGTGGGCCCATAACCTATTAAAATATTTGATGTGCTCATTTTACCATAGACAATATCACTATTTTCACCCAACCATAGGCATGGAACCACCCTCGAGCACCTTAACCTTTACTAGATAGAATGATTTTATAAAGCCACACTAGAACCAATAGATAAACCCTAGTTGTAGAAATAGCACGAGATGGAACCAGAAAAACACCATCCAACTGCAGCGACAAGAAAATACAAAGACAATACTCAACTGCAACAGTTGCAGTTGCACTTCTTAGGCTACCACCAAGAATATTCAAATACCACCAAGAAATATCACCAAGAATATCACCAAGATATACTAGAAGGTGGGGTGCATATCTTAGGCTAGATAGCGCTAGATAGAGAGACTAAGAAACACCCCAAAAGGTGCTCCTTCCATTCTTACAGCTGTAGCTCTAAACTTGCCCTACACTTTAGAGAGTGAGTGAAGTGAATGTACCAAATGAGCTCAATAATCTCTGATTTATAGTCCTTCTTGTCACTTGTATAGGCCGACCTCTCTTTCTGGAGGGTAATACTTCAATATTATTTATTCTACTGAGCCGACTTGTCTTATAGGGTTCTTACACATCTGTTTAGGGTTTCTCTTGCTTCCAGGATATTCTATTCTAGCCAAAGGTTACACATGGAGGTTAATACCTTCCGGAGCTACCATAATATCAACAAACCTCCCCCAACCCAAGTATTTCGGCCTCCGTCCATTCTTGACACCAAATTGTGGTTCTGTCCATATTTGCGACCTGGAAAAGGTGAAATACCCCCTAAGCATGCAACCGATATAACATGCCCTGGGGGAGTATATGGTTTATGCCACTCCCCGTACAAGGATCAATATCAACACTGACTTTTGTGCCTTTTCCCACACGCCAAGCCATTCTATTCCATACCACTTGGAAATAATTGGTAATTGCTTTCCAAATAATGGAACAATTTGAGGTTTCCTTTGTGGGACATTTAATCCATTCCTCCATAGAGTCTGGGCTTATATATTTATGTGAGATTACTTAAGTCCAAATATTGTTTGTAGTAATCAATCTCCATACATGTTTTGATGCAAGAGCCTTAGAAAAATATTTATTTTTTTAAAACCCCAACTGCCTAGCAATTTGGGGGTTGCCAGGATATCCCATTTTACCCAAGGCATGACAAAATGATTCTTTGAGCCAACCTATAAAAATTTAAAGAAATTCCATCTTACTTTTTCTAGAATACATTTGGGAATCCATGCAAGTGACATCCAACATATCAGAATTGCTTTAAGAACTGATTTTACCAGAATCAGTCTTCCCGCTCTGGAGAGTCATCAAAAACTCCAGGATTTTAGCCTCTTTCCCAGTTTTGCTATAATCCAAGACCAATCCTCCTTTTTGTAGAAATTTTGTTTAAGATAGAAACCCAAATATTTGAGTCCTTCATCAAGGGTCTTTTGTTCAAAAGGGAAGTGTCCCTTGTAACATTCCAACTCTTCCTCATTCGTATTGTTGGCAGAGATGGTGGACTTTTTTTAATTTATCTGCATCCCTATTTCCCTCCCAAAAAGATCTAAAATCACTTTTAATCTGTCCACATCCCCCTTCTGACCATTGCAGAAAATCAAGACATCATCTACAAAAAGGAGATGTGAGATATTTAGTGTGGAAGAGATTGAGATACCTTGAAATTCTCCCCTGGATTTTGCTTCTCCAATAGCCCTACTAAGTCCTTTCGCTACCAAAAGGAAGAGGAGAGGGGACAAGTGGAATCCTTGTCTTAATCCATGTTCTGCTGAAAAGAATGGAGAGGTTGCCCCATTTATTAGAACTGCAAAGGATACTATTGATGAGTTAGTAGTAGTCCTATATAGAGCCATCTAACTCTATCATAAGCTTTTGAGAGAGCTATCTTTATCACTGCACCTTTAGCTTTTTAAGTTTTTAAACTATGCAATGCCTCTTGTGCCACTCTGATTGCTTCATGAATCTATCTTCCTTCCAGAAGACCAAATTGTTCATGTGAAACTAATTTTGAAAGAATGGCCTTTATATGTTTCTTGATAATCTTAGACACCACTTTGTAGATACTGTTACACATTGAGATGGATCTAAAATATTCCAAGGATTTTGGATCGTCCACCTTTGGGATGAGAGCAATAAAAGTTGCAATTAAAGGCACATGGATGTGTCCATTTAAGTGGGACTCTTCTACCACTTTGAAGATTTCTTTTCCATTAAACTAAAAAATCCATACAAACAAATCTATGGCCCAAGCATCCAAACCTGGGATTTTGTCTTTTCGAAAACTATGGAGAAATTATTTGAGCTCATCTTCAGTGACCTCATCCATAAAAGCCTTGATGTGTTATTCATCGACAAAACTGGGGAAATAGAGAGCCAAGCAAAAAATGGCATCAATTGAGACTCGATCATCGACTTTGAAAATATTCCAGAAATGTCTAGTCCCCAATTAATCTATTCCATCAAAATGAGATGGGTCTGCCAAGTGGATCATTGAGGCTCCAAATTGTTTTTTCCATCTTCCTCCCTTTTGCATAGGCCTGGAATAATTTAGTATTCTCATCCCCACTTTGTAACCACAAGGCTCGACTCTTTAATATCCATGCTTTTTCTTTCTCGTCTAGGAGTTGTCTTCTCTTTTTTTCCAAGGTTAGCAGGGTCTCTTTTGATTCAAGGGAGGCAAATCCCCCTCTATCCAATTCATATATAGCTTGGAGGGTTGTTTCTGCTCCACTTAGTTCCTATTCATCCCTATGCCTCTTCCATCAAACCCATTCCACTGTGACCTTTTTTAGTCTTTTTAGATTATTTGCAAATTGGACTATGGCCCGAAATTCTTCACTTTGTTTAATAGGGATCCAGGTTTCCTTGACCAAGGAGAGGAAATCCTCATCCTTTAGCCAAGCATAATTGAATTTGAGAGAACTAACATGTTTATGTGATGTGCCAACTATTTCCATGAAAATTGGATGGTGGTATGATTCCCCTCCACATCCAATCCATTCTCTGAAGTTTAAGGGGGACTCGAGAAAATTTTCTAAGAGTAGAAAACAATCTATTCTTTTAGAAATATAATCCCCCCCCCCTACTCTTTTGTTATGATAGGAGGGGTAAGTATTAGTGGGTGAAATATCAATCAGTCCCTTTTTCGCTCAAGATGTGACTAATGTAGTCTAAAAGGGGATCAAGGCGGGCTCTACGGCCCCAGGATTCAGCCACCCCTACTGAGAAGTTAAGATCACCCCCTAGTATGAGGTCATCGTTTCTCAGAAAAGACATGTTTAGTATATTGTCCCAAAAAATGACTCGATCCTAGTTAGGTCCATACACATTCAAAATCGTGAAGCATCTACCCATATCTTCCTGGCATATGTTTACTCGCAGGCCCGAATCGAAACCCCATGAATTTAGGAGCTTGACTGATATGATATTTCAGCCTATGGCCAGTCCTTCAGATCTACCTTTAGCATCCCCACCAATGAACTTCCATAGTTTAAGGAAAGCTTCCAAAAAATTGGTTACCGAAGCTGCTTCTCCCAACGTTTCCTGAAGAAGTATAAGGTTTGGTTGGGTCGTCTCCACCAGCAGCTGAAGAGAGATTTTCTTGGATGGGCTCACCACACCCCTGTAATTGAAAGAGAGGATTTTCATTTCAACATCCCTTCTAGGGTTTGCACTGCTCTAAGGTCCCCGAAGATGGATACTTGTCTTCCTACTGCCATGTCCATAGCAGCTCTGGACTGGGATTTGGAAAGAAAATATTTTCTCCCCCGACCCTTTACTCCTATGGAAGAAGAAGGGTTCAATCCCAACCCCTCAAAATTCTTACTCACTTCACCAACAACCGGGATGGATCTGTTTCTTTGTTGGTAGGACACCAACTCTTCCTCCGTGTCCTTGGAGGATTCAGGATCAGGACCACAAAGGGCAAGGGTGTATGAAGGAGAGATTGAAATCAAAGCGAAAGAAGTAATAAGGGGACCTAGAGGGGACAAATTTGTGGAGGTCGAGGGAAGAAAGGAAGAATAATTTTTCTTCAGGGTTCTAGACCAATCACTACCCAAAAGAGTTAAAGACTAAAAATTGAAATTAAGGGAAGGGAGGGAACAAAGTGGCATACCAAGCTGAAAAGAGAATCCATGTTGAGCCTCCTAAACTGTTGAAGCCACTTGAACTGAGTGAACATGATCATGGCTCGGTACTGATCATGAAAAAGAAAAAGAATCCATGGATGATATTTAACTTCCCCCTTTATTCTTCCTTTCTGAACATTCTTCTAAGGATAACACTGCTTTACCCTATTTTGTTGAGGTTGAAGGAAGGTCCATTTCTAACTATGACACCCCTCTCTTCTGTTGTGTTGGTTGAGGGATTCCTCTTACTTTTCCATACATGGGAAGCTTGCATTCATTGGCTACATGTCCATTTTTGTGGCATCAATGACAGTGGAAGGGTATCCACTCATAATCCAAATTCTGCATAAAGGTTTTACCACCCTAGGAAAGCTCCATTTCCTCTGCAAGTCCCTTCATGACATTGATATGAACACAAACTCAGGCCACAAACATTTTACCTATTGAGAGAAAAGACAGGTCCGCATCCAGAAAGGTCCCTAGGGCATTCCCTAGACGCCGAAAACCCTCCTTGGTCCAAAGTTCTGTAGGGAGGCCAGGAAAACAGACCTAGATCATAAGCTCTTCCACCTTTTCATGACTATCATCAAAAGGTGAGTCCATTTTTTGAGAAGGACAAGAGAGGAATCGATGCACCATGGAGACTTTAAGACCCACTCGACATCCTTAGATTTCTTGAATTTGAGCATAAACCATCCTTTTGATAAGGTTTGAACTGATGGCAGTTGTTCACGAGAATTTTTCCAAGAACTTTCAACCCAATCCCTCATGGTTTTAATTCCAAAATGACGACCGCTGGCTCTACCCACCACAACTGTCTCCACCATATCCAACATCTGAGGTAACATAATGTCGTCTCCCAAAGCCAATTTTAATCGCGGCCTTGATGAATTTATGGAAGAGAGTTTATTCTGTCGAGGGGGAATATATTTTTGTCTAGCTCCAAGGGCATAATTAATCGAAAAAAGAGTCTGGGTTGGTCATCCTCGTCCTAAAGACTCCCCACTGAATTGATGAGACAAAGTTTGTAAAGGAGAAACTACAAAATTTGAGGGGCCTAAAGTGAGGCTCTTACCATTAACTGGGTTCAACGTCGAACGAGTTTGTTCAATCGCTTTGATAGAAAAATGGGGTTTCTGACGAAGCTGAGGGGACTCAAACTATATGTGGCTACAATCACTAAATCCTGATACTAGAGGTAGCACAAAAAGGCCATGGTTTGTGGAGAAAAAACCCTCGGCATCCTACTCAAGAAAATTAGCCTTGTTCTCTTTTTAATCCAGAGACCTCGAGACTAAAGAAAAAAATCTGTAAGATCCCCATGTGATGCTAGTAAGAATTGTACCAAATGTGTCGCCTCGACATCCACAACATGGTCCAAGACAAAACCCAACCGATCTGTGGGGGGGGGGGGGGGGATGGGGGGGAATCCACTTTTCAGGGGAGAGGACGCAGTGGTGATGGGATCGATAGAGGAATCCTCGACCCTTTGTTCTGCCATCTCTACTATTTCGAGCCTTGGACCTGGAAGTGCTTCAGAATGGTGGAAAGTGGCGACTAACTTAGGCACCCGTTAAACAACAATAGGGTAATTTAGGCACCCGTTAAACAACAATGGTGGTCGACTAACTTCTGAGGAGGGGGTAGAGAACACTAAACTATCAAGGGTGAACTAGAGGAAACCTGCGACCACCTGTAGCTAGGGTTTTTTCAAGGTTGTTGTGTTACTCTTATATCTCCATGAATTGCTTTTAGTCCTCCATGTGCCTCCATGCTAGTTTCCTCTCTAGTTCCAAGTTGATCCATAGTAATTTTATTGATTCCCGTGCCCTTTTATTGAAGATTATCATTTCTCTGAGTCGTGCGAGTGGCGATATACAAAAACCTTAGATATTGATTCTTCTTTCTTTGACTCTTCAACATGTATTTCCTTGGCTTCATCTTCCTATTTATGCTCTTTCTTTGGATTTTCGTTAATTTCTTCTATAGGCTCTTCTTCTTACTCAACCTTGGCCTCTTCATCTGATGTGTCATGAGCTACTACAATTTGTTTCTCTGCAAGTACTTCTTCATGCGCCTCCTTGGGCCCTTCCTGTTTAATAAGAGAAATATATTGCGATGTAATTTTCTTTTTCTTGTACCATAGATTCAAAAACTTCTTTTGCACATTAATATTAACTATACCAACTGAGTTCATCCAAGGATTGTTTATGGATAAATTCGTGAGTGCGGACACAAACCAATCTCCCCAGATCCACCTGGATCTGGAACAAAACGTGACAGAATACTACTCTTTCCCTAGATCTAGATATTGAATGAACTAAGAGAAATGGATGGTGGACATACCCAAAAACCTTAGATATTGATTCTTCTTTCTTCGACTCTTCAACATGTATTCTTTGGCTTCATCTTTCCTATTTATGCTCTTTCTTGTGATTTTCGCTAATTTCTTCTATAGGATCTTCTTCTGACTCAACCCTGGAATCTTCATCTGATGTGTCATGAGCTACTACAATTTGTTTCTCTGCAAGTACTTCTTCATGCGCCTCCTTGGGCCTTCTTGTTTAATAAGAGAAATATCCTACATGTAATTTTCTTTTTCTTGCACCATAGATTCAAAACTTCTTTTGCACATTAATATTAACTATGTTCAATCGAGTTCATCCAAGGATTGTTTATGGATAAATTCATAGGTGCGGACACTAACCAACCCCCCTTTATCCACTCGATCTGGAACAAAATGTGACATAATACTACTCTTTCCCAAGATCTAGATATTGAATGAACTAAGAGAAATGATAGGACATACCTGCGAACGCTTCCTTTAATCTCTCTGTTCCTTTGCTTCACTCCATGCTCTTTGTGTGTCAAAGCTTCTTCAATCACAACAACACAAATCAATCACAAAGAAAGCATTAATATATTCAATACCTACTATACATGTGATCATGAACTGCGTAATAAGATGACATCATCATTGCGAAAGGGACATATTCATGTATTGCATTAACTGAAGAGAAATGCACAACCCGAAATTGATGTCGAGATCTCCTTTCATGGCTCCTGTAGCTCTCACACACACACACTTTGCTCATGCATGACAGGTTCAACCACATATGACATTGTTGTCTCTTACGTCAGGTTTCAATCCTCCACAGCCTTTGCACAAGTTCTCCAATCAATCTCTAGCTAGGCTTGCTTCTTCTGTTCTTTAACTCCTTTCCATAAGTAATTTCACATAGGAGAAGATTGATTAGTTACTTGGATAGGAATGATCCCAAGATATCCGAAAATCATTTGCCAACCATCAATCCCGAATCCCTCACCCTTCTAGAAGATTCCTTTCAGAAGGTTCAAGATTCTTATCTTTCTCCCCTTTAAGAACATGTTCACACCCAAAAAATGAGTACAGTGCGAGAAATTCACACCCCAATCTAAAGCAGACTACGAGAAACTAGTATTCCCGCAGGTGAACATATATGCAGCCTGCGAACTATTTTCAAAAATATGATTTTGAGAAAATGACAAGTGTAACTTCCTTCGTGAAAATGTTCTTAATGAAGAGTTTGATCTTCCATCATCAAGAGATAATCATAATGAGTCACTGTGGTGACCAAAATATTGTGTAACAGAATGGCCCCCAAAGCCTGAGAGTGGAACCAAAGACAGTCGATAGACTTTGTAAATTGCATGTGTAACAAGAACCAAAAGCAATATCTAATCTGAGACTCAAGAAACATCCAAGCATCGCCAGAGTACAATAATATATCACCCCTGAGGTAGGCATTCCATACTCGTGATCATAGATCGATGACATCATAAACAAAAGGTCATGCCACCAATCATACACCGTGATCCATGTACTAATATAGCATGCCCACCAGAATAATCGTGATTTGTGCGACAAATTTTCACCAAGACGGCATACAGCTACCTAAACATACACAAAGGACTATGTGTCTAAAAACATACATACACTATCGCGAACCTGGATCAAAAAGATAATATCCGTGGTCTTCAATCTTATTCAAAGTACGAATCTGACCATGTGATTACATGTGTCGGTCGAATATGGTAGAAACCACTTGACACCTGGCCATTGATGTATACCGCTAACAAGCGCGAGGGAAATCATTGATGCCACGATTCCTAATACCTATAGTACAATCCATCAATTGTGAATAAATGAGTTGATGTCGAACACCACGGAATCTTTCGATCAGAAACAATGATGTAAACCCATCGTTTAAAAGCGCAGAAACTTGCCATTGAGGTGCATGCAAGTTCCAAGGTACTAGCCACTTCAAGTCTCAACTCTTGATAATGTGTCGATGTCGACGAAACAAGACTCGCCACAGGAGGTCCTTGATGTATCCCTACCGCGACACGCAAATGAGCAATGTGAGTTTAAAAAGGAAACAGAGTATGTGGAAATTGGACTTTGGACACAGGGAAGGCCGACGTGGTAGAATATTTATAACTACAGATGGATGATTCAATAGAAGGATTTTTGGTTTGGACATCTTTTTGAACATATGGATGACATGACTAATGATTTGGCAACATTGACTCAAAAACTACACATGAAAAGACCTTGTAATCAAATCAATGAGAGACAAATGGGATTACCCAAACGGACTTCAGATGATGAATAGGGGGTGTCATGTTCAAGAGCTTAATACTAATGCCAATTAATACAAAGACGAAACATATCCCTTTTCCAAATTTTTTCCCCACCATCACGCCGGGTAAGTAATTTTTTTTTTTATGCAAGCTTGAAGAGGATCATATATGCTTGTTGATATAAGCTCATCCTTCTGGACGAGTCCCTCGATATTTTTAACGTCCTTTCTTAAGAGGGATAGGTCCCATCACGGTTCACACGTTTGTTTAACGAGTCTAGTGATAGTAAACTTGAAGGTTTTTTCAAGATTATAGAGTTTGGAAAAACACTTTAAAAGAGAACTCTCTCAATGCCTTTTTCGTACAATAGTCCAGCGAGATCGAAAAAGGGTTAAACTATCGCTCGGAGGACGCGTAAATTCAAATACTTTGACGAACGTGAAAATAGCAAGGTCGTTCGACAATCTTTTCATGTTTAGGGAGTCGTGAAAAGGGCTTGAAGTCAACTCCAGGGGGGTTCCTTTTTCGTGTAACCATAACGAGCCCGGAAAAGAGATAAAACAACGCTCAATCTCTTTCTAAGTTTTTTACAAGTGTTAGAAAGGATAAAAGTCACTCGTGGTTTCAAGTCAAAACCATAGAAAATAAACAATTTCACACCATATCGTAGAAGTTTTTTTTTTTTGGATCCATAATCGTCTCGTTAGGGGCCTGCAAGTCATTTACTCACTTTCGCATTAGTAATGAGGGTTAAATAGGCAAAATAATGAAATACAAATGAAAAACCCACTTTTCAAATAGTAAAAAGTAAATAAAATCAAAATTACCATTCCATTTTCACCATTTGTTTTACTCACTTACCAATTCAGTGCAAATATTACCATTTCACCTCCAATATTCAAAGTCAATTTCTGGGAGCTTCGGTGCATCAAATCACAAACCGTTTGGATCAAACAGGTAAGTGCTCGATTCTTTAACTTTCCATGGTTTAGTTTTATGATTTAAATGGTTAAAATTTGAGTTGTGAGCAACTTTTTAAAACCCTACGCGCAAAACAGGATTCCCGCAGTCAACCCTTTCGAGACCTGCGAGAATTTAGATTCCTGCAGGTGAG
>SNQJ01S0078747.1:35845-53872 GCA_010110895.2 Picea sitchensis
TCAGTATTTTGCCAACCATTCGAACTCCAACTCACCCTTCTAGAAGATTCCTTCTAGAAGGATCGAGAACTTATCTATTTTTCTCTCTTAAAAATATGTTCGCACTCTAACCATTGACACAGTGCGGGAAGTCCGCAGTCAAGCTGAATGCAGCATGTGGGAATTAAGGATTCTCGCAGGAGAGTATATATGCGGCCTGCGAACTATTTTCAAAATATGATTTTGAGAAAATGAAAAGTGTAACCTTCTTCAGGAAAATGTTCTTAATGAAGAGTTTGATCTTCCATCATCATGCCATAATCATAATATCATCTTGATAACCAAAAATGTGGATAACAAGGATATCCCCAAGAAACATCCACATCATCCATATTTATAGCATAAAAATATGAATGCAACACATATTTATCCATGGTAATCTTAAAATCTTTAAAAATTTGAATATTTTCACCTTCAACCTGTGTGCTTTGAATATTCTTTGTGGAAACTTGCAATCTTTTATCCAAATTAACATTGATGAGATTATGCTTGCACGGGTTAATAGAAACAATGACCTTCTCTTATTGAATACATCCATGAACCTGTAATATGAAGTTGTCACATGAAAATAAATCTCTAGTGCTCTTCTTATCTTTCTTCACAACATGATACCAACTATCTAAAAATAATTTTTCATATTCTTCATCAGAAATTTCCTTCTTCTTGTCATGGCTAAGAGAATTCCACCAAGCTCTTGCATCACCTTTAAATTCATACATGCCCACACCGTCTAGAAATTTCACCCTATTGGATTCCTATTTTTTTTTATGTATTATTCAATATTAGGGCCATCAACTTTTCCATTAAAATACATCTTGCAGTGAAACCAAAAAACAGGACTAGGGTTTTAAATAAATTCACTTACTTTTTAATGGAGCTCCTTTAGGTGTTAGGGTTTGAGGTCGGAAATGTGAAATGATCACAACTTCAATTACTTGTCTACTTGACTATTATGATCCCAATTATGAAATGAACAATTATTTTGGATATAATGGCATTGATTTGACTGAAATTTGTGCACTTTGTAAAACAATATCCAATTTTCAAAATTCACGGCCGTCATCGGAAAGAACCCTAAAAAAATTAGATTTTGAATCAAGATATCTTCACTTCCTGGACACCATTTTGGACGATTTGTTTTTGAAATTGGATATTTTTTCGAGAGGAATTCATACATATGGCTAGTTTCTTCAAATTTTGCATATAAAATTTCAAAAATCATCATGAATACCATCGTCCTCTTTTTCTTGTAAAAAATATGTAAAAATAAAAATAACTCTCCCACTTTGTGCCCAAAAATTTTCCCACTTCATTCCCAATAAAGAGCTCTGGTACCACTTGTAGTAAAACTTCAAAGATGTAAGAGATAATCCACCATAAAACTTCAAAAATAAACCCTAAACTCCAAAAATACTAAAACATTCACCATGAACAACACTAAGAATATAGAGAGAAACCAACCATAGGTATGAATTCCTCTCGAAAAAATACCCAATTTCAAAAAACACCAAGAATATAGAGAGAATAACCCTTAAGGTAGGATAACACTATCAAATAATCCCTATAGAAGGAATCGCTCCACAAGCCATGCTTGCTACATGACAATACAATTCAACGCACATCCAATACAATGATACTCATGTGTATTTATACTTTCTCATGAGTATTCCTATGGGTCTTATGTCAACTACCCCTTATTATTACATTGTTTCCTTTTAATTACATAATGGGCCTATTATTTCCTTTTAATTACATAGTGGGCCTATTCCAATATTATGTCTACATTACATTCATTATCCCCTTATGTACCTCTCTAGGTACCCCATATTATCCTCTCTGAGTACATTACAAATGCTTTAGAAAATACCTTATATGTTTTTTTATGACAACAAGAGGCTGTAGAAAGGTATGCCATTTATTTCACCAACAAAAACCTTGCTAGAGCATAATTAAATTATGCATTCACTGAAAATGAGTTTCTTGCCATAGTGTATGCCATTAATAAATTTTGACACTATATAAGTACAGGTTACACAATTTTTGTTCACACAAACCATGCTACAATCAGATATATCATTAACAAACCTATCATTAGCGGTAGAATTGTTAGATTGTTACTTTTTTTGTAAGAATTTGATCTAACCATACTTGATAAGCCTGGAAAGGATAATGTTGTCGGAAATTTATTGTCTTGATTGGAGAATGACCCATAAGAAGACTTGGTGAATGATACTTTCCCCGATGAACACTTGTTTGTAGTGTCTGTGCATACCCCATGGTTTGTTGACATTGTAAATTACCTTGTTTCTAAAGAATTTCCATAACATTTCTCCCATAAAGAATGTAACTATATAATCATAAGGAAAAGTGCTTCATATGGTTGGGCTCATGGATATCTATTTAAAATGTGACCTGGTCATGTATTCCATCACTATCTATGAGAAGATGAAATCTATGATGTTCTTCGTGCATGTCATGATGAGCCGAATGGAGGTCATTTTGTAACCAAAAGAACAGGTCTAAAAGTTTTACATCAGGACGGCTCTAAAATTTTTACAATAGCACACTATTGGCCATCTATTTGCAAGGATGCAAGAGAATATGTTAGCAAGTGTGATGAATGCCAAAGAATGGATATACCCACTCAAGTTGTTGAAATACCTATGTAACCTCAAATATCATTAGAACCATTTAACAAATGGGGTTTAGATTTTTGTTGGACCTATAGACCCCCCATCAAATCAAAAGAATTATAGTCTTGTTTGTACATACTATCTTGCCAAATGGATACAGGTCAAAGCACTGTCAAATGCCAAACATTACGAAGTTGTATATTTCTTATATGGGAACATATTCACAAGATTCGGTGTCCCAAAAGAGATAGTAAGAGACTAAGGTTCATAGTTTACATCCCAACTAATTCAAGAGTCAACTCATTAGCACAACATCGAACACATGAAGTCTACTTCTTATCACCCACAAACAAATGGGCCTGTTGAGGTTATTAATACAGAGTTGGAAATTATATTCACCAAGACAATGTAGATCCACAAGAAGGATTTGGAAAACAGATTAACATAAGAAACTTGGGCATACAATAAAACATGGAAGACAACAACTGATTTCACACCTTATAAGCTGGTATATGGAAAATTTGTATTGTTGTGGATATAATTTGACTCTTAGAACAACATTGCAATCGAGACTTGATATATGTGCATCATATAAAGAAAGGATTCAATAGCTTAATGCTCGAGGCAAGATTCAACAACAAGCTCTATTTCACACAGAGATAGCCCAACAACAACGAATTTGATGGCATGAAAAATTTATTAGGGCTAAAAAATTTCAAGTTGGAGGTTGGGGACTCCTTTATGACTCCAGATTCAAGGACTTCAAAGGGAAACTTAAAACCATGTGGCTTCATCCTTATGAGATTGATTTCTTAATATTCAAAACGGATCTGCTAGGATAGTAACAATTGACTAGGACATGACACCACTCCTTGTTAATGGGCACCAATTGAAAATGTATAAAATGTCATTAACTAAGGATAAATTCATTTCAATTCTATAAAACAAAACAAAACAAAATTAATTTGATTGAAGGGGAAGCTCCCTTCAATCTGCGATAACAAATTCCATCATTGTTAATATATATATATATCAAGTAACATATCTTGGGGAAAACCCTCGGGAACTTCCCCTGGATGGTACCCAAGGTAAACCCTAGATTCTTTAGGTGTAATGTTCTAGATATAAAAAAGTATGCAGAACATAAATAAATAGCTAGAAATGGCAGATGAACAACAATATAACCATAACAACACCGCAATAATACCAAAATGATACCAGAATGACACCAAAAAGAACACTTTGATTACTGAGAGCAATTTTCACTTGCCTCTTCGAGGGGGAAACCTCTAGCATAGCAGAGCTCTATTACAATAATATCCAAGAAAAAAGTTTCCATACCCTCAACTCCTATTTATACTAAATATGTCTATCAAAATAACCATCTAGAGGAAGTTCCTTCTAGAAGCGGAAGCTTCTATTAGGTCTTCTTACATTGGACTTATTCTTCCTTATTACTAGGCCTTATTAATATTGACCTTTATTACATCAGAATATATTATTCTACCTACATGAGGGTTTAGGTCCCTAACATGTCCTCCCCCTTAAAAACAACCTTGTCCTCAAGGCTTGAGATGTGGAAATTGATGCAGAATGGTAGCTGGTTCCCAAGTGGCATCTGTTGGAGTTGTATCTTTCCACCGGACTAACACTTCCTTAATGGTTCGTTGACACAAATGATGCTCACGCTGGTCCAAAACCGCTTGTGGTTGTATCCAAATGGAACCTTCTTCATCCAAATCGAGAAGGTTGGTTTGAGTTTGGCACTTAGTTCCAATCACCTTCTTTAAGCAGGAAACATGAAAAAGAAGATGGAGCTTAGAATGACTGGGCAAAGCTAACTGATAGGGAACCTGTCCCACACGCTTGATAAAGGTATAAGGACCATAAAATTTGGGCGCCAGTTTCTGACAATGGTGAGCCTTGAGGGAATTTTGCTTGTAAGGTTGCAGTCTAAGAAACACCTGATCCCCTTCTAGAAATTGACGTTCAGAGTGACCTTGATCTGTTTGTTGATTCATGCGATTCTGGGCCATGATCAAATTCTTTTTGAGGGTACAGAGAATAGCCTCTCGAACTGTAAGCATTTGGTCAACCGCCTGGACCTTCGAGACACCTGGAAAATATGAGATAACTGAAGGTGGATTTTGTCCATATACCACTTCAAAAGGAGTCAAGCGGGTAGTTGTATGGTACAAAGTGTTGTACCACCATTCAACTAGTGGTAACCATTGAGCCCATTGATTTTGTCTTTTTGAGGCAAAACACCTCAAATATGTTTCCAAACACTTGTTGACAACTTCAGTTTGACCATCATTCTGGGGATGATAAGCAGTGATGAGATGCAATTGGGTGCCTTGTAGCTTGAACAGTTCTTGCCAAAAATTGTTGGCGAAAGTTGGATCGCGATAAAAAAAACAATAGAATGCAGCGTGCCATGGAGCTTGAAGACTCGATCCATGAAAATTTGAGCCGCAGTGGATGTTGTAAATCACTGTTGAAGAGAACATAAATGAGCATACTTGGAAAGACGATCAACTACCACCATGATGACTGATTTATTTCCTGATTTAGGTAAGCCTACAATAAAATCCATAGAGAGATCCCACCAAATAGTAGGTGGAACTGGAAGCGGTTGTAGTGTGACAGGATATTTGATTGTTTCTCCCTTGTTGCATTGACACACATCACATTCAGCGACAAAATTACAAACGTCATGTTTCATACCATCCCATAAAAAAGAACATTTGACCCTGTCATAGGTTTTGGAAAACCCGGAGTGCCCAACTGTGGGTGTAGCATGAAGCTTAGAAAGTACCGTGGATTTAAGTTTTGACTATTTACTTAAATACAAACGGCCTTTGTATCGAAGCTCATCATGGAGCCATGAGTACCCTAGGGAAATTGGAGAATTGGATTGCAATTGTTGTATCAGATGCGAACTTTCGGGATCGTGTAGCCATTCCTGGTGAACAGCTTGGAGCCAATATGGTACAATGAAGGAAAGAGAAAAAAGGGACTCTTTATCTTCATATTTTCAGGAAAGTGCATCCGCAACCACATTGTCTTTTCCTTTCTTGTAAATGATATCATAATCATATTCAAAGAGCTTATTCACCCATTTTTGTTGCTCTAGGGAGGAAATGCGTTGTTCCAGAAAATACTTGAGGCTTTGATGATCTGTCTTAATTTGGAAGCGTTTCCCCAATAGATAAGGGCGCCAAAGATCAACGGCATGCATAATAGCCAACATTTCATTTTCATAGATTGATTTCCCCAAATTTCGCTCAGACAGTTGTTTGCTGGTAAAGGCCAAAGGCCAACCCTCTTGCATAAGGACAACGACAATTCCTTTCCCTGAAGCATCACATTCCAGGACAAAGGTCTTTGTGAAATCAGGAAGGGCAAGGACTGGAGTGGTGCACATGGTCATATTCAAGGTTTGAAAATCCTGAGCAACTGTTGGAGTCCAAGTGAAAGAATTCTTTTTAAGGAGTGCAGTGAGAGGTGTCGCAATCTTTCCATAATTCTTAACAAACTAGCAATAATAACTTGTTAAGCCCAAAAATCCATGCAAGCTTTTGAGAGTCTTTGGGTGAGGCCGGTCTTTGATAGATTCAATCTTTTTAGGATCCACCCTAACACCGACCTTGCCAACAAGATGACCCAAGTACTCGACTGTTGAGGCGCCAAAAGCACATTTAGATTGTTTCAGGAAAAGTTGGTGCTGAGAGAGTAGATGGAGAACTAGATCCACATGAGAAAGATGGTATGTCCAGGTTTTTATATAGATGAGGATATCATCAAAGAAAACTAAGACAAAATGACGGAGAAAAGGACGAAAGACATGATTCATGAGGCTTTGGAAAGTGGAGGGAGCATTACACAAGACAAAGGGCATGACCAAAAATTCATAGTGGCCCTCATGAGTTCTAAAGGAAGTATTAGGAATATCGCCCTCTTTCATACGGATTTGGTGGTAGCCAGAATGAAGATCAAGTTTAGTAAATAACTGGGCGCCACTCAATTCATCCAAGAGGTCATCAATGACAAGAATGGGAAATTTGTCTTTAATGGTGAGTTTGTTGAAGGTGCAGAAGTCAGGACATATGCGCCAATAACCTTCTTTCTTAAGGACCATGACCACAAGATAAGAGTAGGGGCTCGTACAAGGGTGGATAACACCTGCGTTGAGCAGTTCTTAAACCATTTTCTGAATTTCATTTTTTTGGGAAAAGGGGTAACGACAGGGACATATATTGGGAGGAAGGATTCCTGGGACAAGGGGACTGGAATGATCATGAACACCACAGGAAGGAAGGATTCCCTGGGGAGTGGAAAAAACACTTGATGTTTAGAGAGGATGGATTGGAGGTCCTGCGACACAGAGGGTGTCTCAATTGCTTGTATGGCATGGAGTTGGGAAATAATGCCAGAATGACCTTTTTTGAGCATCTTTTCCACATGATGGGAACTAATGATCTCTGGGGAACCGACGGTGATGCCTTGGAACTTATATTGTTGGCCCTCCTGGTCGAATTGTATGGTTAATTCCTTAAAATCCATGAGAATGCGACCCAAAGTCCTTAGCCATTCTGCACCCAACACAATGTCACAACCGCCCATGTCGACAGAAAACATATGAGATTTTAGGCGGTAGTCACCAATTTGGAGATGCAAATTTTCACAACGCCCTCCACATTTCATGGACTCGTCATTGGCAATCATGATTTGGAAATTATTGATTGCACGGATATAACAAATAGTTTCTTAGGGAATGCGGCAATGAATAAAATTATGGGTGATTCCACTATCAACAAGAATGATGACTTTCCTATGCTTGATGTAACCAATTAGCTTGAGGGTTTGGAGAGAAGAGAAGCCAATGAGAGCATTTATGGAAATGACCGGTTCTACTTCGGGAGGGTCTAAGGGAGGGGTTATGTTAGTGGGTTCAGGTGACACAGACACAAGGGGAGCTTCAACATCCTCTTCCGAAACATCCTTCGAGATGGCCATAAAAATCTTTTGTTCCTTACACTTGTATTCCGAAAAATATTTTTCATCACAATTATAACAAAGGCCTTTGAGTTGGCGTTCAGCCAATTAGGCCCTGGTCAATTTTTGGATCTTTAGTGGAGTATAAGGAGGGGTGGTATTTATTGGTTTAGTCCAAGGAATAAAGGAGGGTTTTTGGTTTTGAGAAGAGACAACATGTTGTGCTTCCTTAGCTCTTTTAGTAGCCTCCACCCAAATTTGAGGCCGAGCCATGAGGACATGGGCACAAATCTAATCCTTGAGGCCACTAATAAAACATTCTCGGAAAAAAGCATCAGACATGCCTTCTGTACAAAAAGCCAGTCACTCAAAAGCAACTATAAAGTCTTCCACTATGTCTGATTGTTTCAACTTTGTCAAACGACCTAAATGGTTGGTGTCAGTGTCAAAGCGTTCATAAAGATCTACCACAAAGTGTGTCCAAACAACATACCCTTGGAGGGCAGTTTTTCTCCATTGTCAACGTTCTTGATCTAGATGGAGAACACCATACCAGATTTTGGCCAACTCATCCTCAATGTCGTACAAAGAGAAATAATGCTCCATTTGAGTTACCCAACAAGTGGGATCCGAGCCATCAAATTTGGTCACATCCACACGCAGAAGGCGTAGGTCACGTTGAAAGTGATGGGGCTGAAAATTATGAAAATGAGAGGAAGTTTTACCTTCGGTATGAAAAGGTGGGTCAGATAAGGGAGTATCTGCAGGGATATGCAGCTTGGTGCAGATCATCGTAGTGACAGATTCAAGCTAGGTAATAATGTCTTATTTGAGGTCTTGTTTGAGTTCCTCGATTGAGGCGACGATGGAGGAATGCATGTTTTTATTGATAGTGGAAATATTGGCACTCGGTTGTCTCACATCATATTAGGTTTCTGTGAAATTAGAGTGCAAGGTATTGAAGCGCGCTTCCAAGTCTTGGCTACGAGTATGGGCCATGATGACGAGGGAACAAAAAAGGGGCGGGTGGGGTCAAAAAATTTGCTGAAAAATGATAGGTATGAATGTGATAAGGGCGAAGAGAGAAATCCAATGGAATAGGTCTAAAATAATGGTGCCAACAGGATCCAGACTTTTTTTTACACCTGCGGAGTTATACTCTGATCTGAAGAATATTGTAGTGATGAAATGCTCGAATGGAGGAGACACAGTGGCGCGAAAATAGATCTCGTCTGTTTTGTTTTTTGTTTCCGTCCCCAAAGGTTAGGTATTCAAGGGTTCTACAGACAAGGGTTTGCCCTGTGTTATATCTCTCTGATATACGTGCGAGGCCCAACAGTAGTACTCGCCCAATATCTCAGGGCACCAACTAAGGAGGCTAGACCATGCCCTTAGCCGTACTACCCGACTACCCAGGTACTAGAGAGTATCTTCCTGAGTGATGTTCTCGGTGGCACTATAGCAGTCAGGGGACCGATCGATTTATCTATGGACGGCTTCAGGAAATCTAGGTCGATCTGTATACATATGTTGTTTGATGCACTGCCACTCAAAGGGGTACCAACAGGGGTTACAAGGGTGGCCAACAGATGCGCGCTTAAGTACCACTTGTATTTCCTACGTGTATGAATCCCCGACCGCATGTTTATGCGTGTAATGACAGATCTCTATAGTTTAAAGACGTCGGAATACGTCTCTACCCTGAAAAAAATTAACCCGCAATTTTCTGTCGAGGAAAGTGTTCTGATACCACTTGTAATATTCCAGATATAAAAAATTATGCAGAACAGAAATAAATAGCTAGAAATGGCAGATGAACAACAATATAACTAGAACAACACCACAATATAACTAGAACAACACCACAATAATACCAATATGTAATTGTTACAATGTGGGATTATTCACAACACACTTAAAACAAGAGTAAAGTAATTATTAATGTGGAATGAAATCCCACCATATAGATATCCTACTTCAATAATAGCTCGTATTGCATCACACAAATAATAACCACAACACAATAGAGCCCATACAACATGCACGGTTACCAATGTTGTTAATATTAGTATTAGAACTAAAAAAGACACTATCATATCAATAACATTAATCAAGGAACTTGCATTTAGTGATATAGATAAATTAATTCTTCTTGCAAAATATGTAATACGCCATTATTATTTTCAACAATTGAGTCAAGGAAAAGGTCCAAACCTGGTAATACCTTTGTATGCAACTCAAGGTATCTCACCTCTCCATGTAAGCCTGCAAACTAAGTTGTGCATTAGTTGCAATGTTGTGTGTCTAAATTGGTCTGGCAAGAGAAAAATTATTAATATAGACTCCAAAGCTAGGGATAAGTCACAAAATAAGACATGAAGATATGTATGCTACCCATGAGTTTGAAATAGATTTACAACATTTCCTTTTATTGCATATATAGTAATATTTACCAATGTTTTATGGGGACACATTTCCAAGGTAAGGGACACGCTCTCATGCTCTTTGAAAGTGGGTACTCCAATGGGGATGTTTCCCCATGCCCTCACAAGGAAATTCAATACAATACAAAACACTCCCTCAAAAAATGAGATGAGCATAATCTCTTTCTTTTACCAAAATTCATTATCTTTCATTTTCCATCATTTTACTTTAAGATTTTAGTGTTTAATAGAAAATGAAATATACTAAAAGATACTAAACTCCTAAAGTAAAATTAGGAAAATGAAAGATATAAAACTATTAAAGTAAATGGATAGAAAATGAAAAATAAAGAAGAGAAAATGATCATTTTGCTTCAAGAGTTTAATATTAAATTAAACTCTTTAAGAAAAAAGATAGAAAATGAAAAAATAGAATAGCAAAGAAAGAACAGATAAAGGAAAATATAAACTTTTGCTTTAAGAGTGTAATATTATCCTTGATTATCAAGGAGGGGGTTCAAAACAAGGGACTTCAGTAAAAAGAGTGTTAACATTATCTTTCCTTTTCTATCATTTTACTTAAATTTCTAACATTATTATTAATTGTTCGAGGACTTTTGATGGTGGTTCCAACCTCATTGAACTTTATATGGAGAAAGTAAATTTTCATATCCCATTCATATCCACCATGTATTAATGAATGCTATTGGTGCATTTTTATGTATAAGATTTCGATTAGTTATGTTTGGTTTTTGCATATTTTAATTTATATTTATTTGTATTTTGAACAAGGTCCTTATGTCAAAAATCCCAAAATCTCCATTGTGTTTCCTAAAATTTGGAGGGTGCTTCCACATGTACCTTAGATTTATTTCACTGCTCCTACATCCACACATCCAAGAAACTTGGTGGAACATTGATATTTACCTTATGCTGATGAAAGATGGAAATTATCAAAGCAATCTTAATCTAAGATTCAAAAGTGGAAAAATTTGGTATATTGCAGTAAATCTTAGATTTACTGGATATGTGATGGTGCAAAACTATGTATATATAGTAACAGTTCGAAGTAATGAAACACAACATTTAGCAAACTGATAATTAAAAAACAACAAAATGAAACATTATTAATGCTCAAGTGTTTTTTTCTGATTTGAGAGATGTAAAACCTTTTGGATAAAATCTTATGCACCTTATGCGCGAAGGTATTTATCCAGCGTACACTTACCCCAACCTCTTGAAATTTACAGAAATTGCCCACAAGAAACAATCTCTTGAAAATTGTGCATATCACACAAGGAACAACCACCTCTTGAAAATTATACACGGCTCACAAGAAACAACAACCTCCTAAAAATTAAAAAAAGTGAACAAAGGAAACCAACCACGAAGAACAAAACATATCTCCACAAATTTTAACTTCAATTTTTAATTTTGGTGAAGGAACATGACCAACTGCACTTAACCAAAACCAAAACCCAATTGACATAATATAACAGCACCTATAAGAAACAATGGGTTCTGACAGAGATCTTCACATTGCAGCCTCTCACTACATCATATTTCCTTATCATAGTCATCTGTACTTTGTTAGATACACATGGAAGATTGTACTTCAATTCCTCAAATCACCTCGATGGGCATATTTTCCATAACCATTTTATAAAATGTATAAAGAAGTGATTCTTCAGCTCTGTCGTAAACAAAATTTGATGCTTGCATGATTATGAAAACCTATGCATTCTTTTGTTTGTTTATCTCTCGCCACATTATCATGTTGTCATTCTTTTGGAATGTATGTTAGCCACAGTCATAATCAGTTAGGGATTCGTTATTTTATTATAGTTAGAGTTTGATCTGATTAATTTTGATCTATGTAAACTATAAATAAATTCCATTAAAATACAATGAATGAGTACTTTCGGATCCAAATCTCTGTTTGATACTGTTTCGCCTTTGTTTTCTTTCCTAATTTACAGATCCCATCACTTCTTTACCAATTCATAAATTATGATATAACAAAAATAAGTCAACACAACTAAAATCCTATTATTTTTGTTAGTTCTTGTGTTTTTTATAAGGTAAGTATCATCCATTTTTATCTGCACTAAAAGCTTTGCCAATTTCGAAGTTGGGTTTAGAGTACAAGTATTTGGATTGATGTGATAACATCCTTTCTCACTCAAGCAATAGCATTCTCTCTCATTTCAGTGATAACATTGCGCACAGTTCTAGTGTCATGCCTCATCGATCCTCTCTGGCTTGTAGTTGTTATCTTAAGATGCAATACAAACTATTATTATAGTGACATATCCCTATGGTGAAAATTGGTTCTGCATTAATAATTACTCTATAGTATACTCTGTATCCAGAAGAGCCCTTAGACTCCTGTGTTAAATTGTCTGGTAAGCAGGCCCAGAACAAAGGAAAATGATCTTATGATTTTGTTGGTACTTCTAGGCAAGGATTTTGAAGTATCAATGTTGAATGTGGAAATGACGAAAAATCTTCATATTAGTCAATAAATCCAAGTATAAGATGTGCCTGAGATCTCATGAACAAATTTTACTGATACCAGATTTAATTGTAGGCAGAGCAAACGTTTTATAAATACACACAAGTTTGGTCAGTGTATTTCATGAAACAATTAAATACAATTAATGGATATCATTGCTGATATCATTGCCATTGCACTTTGTAAGAAGCACCTAAATTAGACTAATATTCACATTTTTATGCAGTGCATTGCAGTCAAAATTTTCATGAGCCGTCGTAATAAAGTGACAACCGCTCACATTCAAATGAATACTCTTTTATATATTTATAGTTGCAAATAGTCCACATTCTACCTTGAATTGGACCAGTGGCTGAAATGACCAGGAAATTGAACGACACCTCCAAAGTGACTGCCAGCAAGCAGATCAATTCTTTCTGCTTCAAACCTCATATGTCATTTTTCCTGCTCACTTTGTTAGCAAGAACAGACACTTGGTGCACGGAGAAAACAGTTTCTGCCATATTTCTTCGACTGGACAGTATCATTTCCAGTCAAAATGGGAGCAAACGTTTCAGAACTTTTGAAGTTACCAAGTTCTCAACACAGCATTGCAAATGGTCACTCAGTAATATAGGGGACTGAGTGCACAGCCAATACAACATGGACTTCCTGACAAGTATTGTTCCAATGTCCCACGAACCATTCCTACTCAAGAATGGCTATGAATGTTAGATAACTCTTAATGTTACCAATCTCTCTTGATATAATTCCACTCACAATGCATTACTGGCTTGATGTTTCACAGAGCATTGCACCTGGTCATTTTCTGAATAACATCAGAGAGCTAGTGCATGACCAAAAACTGCTCACTTATGCCTGGGACCATTTGTAGTAGTTGTAAACACAAGATGGATTTTTAATCTTATTGAGTTCTCCCTGTCTTTCCTCCTCCTCACCTCTCAAAAACATTATATATGTGACAGCATATGATCATTGAAGAAACGTCCATTTACATATCTCATTCACACGTCACAAGAACCATTAGCACACACAAGTTTGCGAAAGCTGGGAAGTCTTCAATGGTACCATGTTCTCAAAGCTTTTCACTAACACTACTCTTGTTGCTTGACCATAGTTTACCAAAAATCTTTCTTGGCTTAGAAGGGAAAGCACGTAGACCCTTTGACTTTGATCCTTTTGCAATTTCTTGCCGTAGATCACGCCGGTCTTTGTCTGCTTCTGTTAGTTGCATTTTCATCTTTGCTAGATCCCCTTTCAGGGAATTGACATTTTTCTGTAGTGTGTCCCATCCATCATCATATGAGCTTGATTGTGCTGCATCATGAGTATCACCTTCTTGAGCTGATATCAAGGCTTTAATATTGTTTGGTAACTCATTTACTCCAAGACCCCCTGCCATGGCAGCTCTTACCTGCTCAAAGAATAGGACCTGAACTACAACACGTAGTGGCAAGCGTTCATTCTGAGCAGCATGCATGCAAGCCTCCATCGACAGCTTCTTGCAATCCAGAGGACGACATATCCTTTTCCTCTCAGATTTAATCAATCCAGGATGTTCCTACAAAATTTGTTCACCACAATGATTGGCAAGAATGGAAGTCAAGCACTGATTAATGTGCTATAACATTGCTATGATGCTATAAAAGGAGCCCGACCTACAAAATTCTAAAGTGAAGAAATATAAAAATTCATCAAGGTACCTGGAGGTATATATCAATTGCTCTGTACAAGTCATCATGTACAGGGCGTGCAAAATCTGGTATAGCCTCTGCAAGAGCTACAAATTTTGAAATGGGTAGATTTGCATCTCGAGCAATCTCTACCAAATATGCATCCACGAGTCTTGCTACCTTCAACTTTGCACTGTGTGTTGCAGCCGTTGATCTCCTACTCTCAACAAAATCAAGATTTTCAGCAGATCGCGTTCGCCTTTTCTCATAAGCTTGTGTTGTGCGGGGGCTGGTAGGAGGGCTCTGATTCTGTGTCATAAAGTGTTCTAAGATTGTCTGTACAAGGTCCACATCATATAGAGTTTCATTAGAATAAGAGAGAGATGGAATGAGGAGGTCATTCAAGGAGGCTTCCTCCAACTGCAGTCCAACTCGTCTAGCAAGTTCCATCTTTGAAGAAGGTGAGGCACCTAGTATGGTCGCTGCCCTGAGCAATTTCAGCAAGCAACTACATGAGGTTGAACCCTTCTCTTGTGGTAGCAAACTTATAATAGTCTCCAACAGATGTCCATGTTTAGCAGCAATGTCAACATAGTCAGAGGAATGGCTATGAACGATTCCCCTGCTCGACTCTGTTGAAAACTGCTCTTTTGACATGCCTGGCAACCAGCGAAAAGCATATACTCGTAGTGCTTCTCCAATAACCTTGTGAGATATCTTGCCCGTGGACTTGATAGCTACCATTACTCTCCAATAAACATCAATTTCCAGCTCAGCAATGTCTTCGACCCACCAATCTTTAGGAACAGGATGATGTTGCCGGTTCTGAATTCCATCGCATGTTGGGTTTTCAGAAATCTGGGATGTTCCTTGCTCTTTTTCTTGATGGTTTCTAGTATATGACCAATCCACCTTTGATGGCCTTACCACTGCCTTACAAGCAATTGCATCAATGCATCGGCTGACAATCTTGATATCTTCAGACCAAGGCATAAATGCTTTAGTAGTCTTCAATGTGGTGATAGAATCCTTCCAGCAGTGAAAAATGCATGAATTCAGAAAGACCTCTAATTTGACTATCAGATTTCCCTTTTCTACATCCTCAGTCATTTCAAGATACTCAGCAACACATCGAATTGCCACTATGTTCAAGGCACTTAGAGTGATTGTCATTCCATAGCAGAACTTGGCACAGATCTCAAAAGCCTCAACACCCCCAGGAAAATCATGAAGTTCCAAATTGTCCTTATTTGACTGGCGGACTTCAGCTGCTAGCCTCTGTAATCTACCACACTTTGAAAGCAGTGGAAACTGCACAAGAGAAATCAACATGTAGTTCAGAAATGAATCCAATGGAGAGTCACAGTTTCCCAGAAAAAGACAAAGAAGTAAAAACTCCATACGACTGATAATAAATCGAAGTCTAGTCACTACGTCTCTGTCCACATCAATTTAGAAATTTAAATATCACATCACTTACTAGGATTAACATTTAGGATAGGTAAACAATCTAATCTCAGAGAGATGGGCAGATTGAGTCCATTTTAAGGCTAAGAAAACGTACACTCTAAGAAGAACCCATGGTGCTTAGCAATTTGAAGTATGAGATTTGGTTGCTAGATAATTTTTCTTCTGAGAGGGTGTCAAAATAAACAATCTGGAAATCAATTGTGATGCATATTACGATATTTGAAAAAGCACAAGGATATCTCTGATTAAGCAGACCCAGAGGTGCGTCTCTGACACTCTTGTTGGAAATTCACTGATCAAATACGTCACAGAATACATATAATCTCAGTTTATGTATATTAACAACAATTAACTTTGTACCAAATTCAGTTACACACATATTAGCAATGTTCCAGGGGGGTGCATCCCTGGGGATGGGGGACACGTCCCCCACACTCACCATGCTCTCTGAGCATGGGAGCACCATTGGGGACGTCCCCTGCTGAATGGGACACCCCAGTATTTGGGGGAAACATCCCCAAATACCTGGGCTGTCCTCGAAAACATCTTAAAACAGAAAATCTGTTTACTTATTAGGGAAATTTCAAGCCCATTTGGTGGCGGGTCCTCGACATGCACAGGTATTATTAGGGCGCGGCTTCCTCTTTCTACCTGTTTATTTTTTATCTCATGGATATATTGTGCCTATATACTTATAAGATTGTTAGATCTGTATTTGCCTTTTATTGCAATCCTGTAAATGTTATTTTCCAGATTAAATTTCTCGGTGCAATTTAATTCTATTTGTAAGATTCAGTGCCAAAGGGAAAAATTTATTCACTGCAGTTGGCACCATCTTTGTTTTGTTACGGGAGCAATTAAATTTAGTTATAAATTTGAAAGTGAATTTCCCAATGCACATTTGCTGGTTTTGAATTGTGATATTCATAACAACATAGAGGGCCACACCATGTAATTGCCAATTGGATCATGGATGTTGCTGCATTTATTTTATGAATTTGCTATTAATTATTAAAAAACTATTAATTTTATATATTTAAGGGCGGGGTCATCTATGTTGGGGACACCAACATCCCCTAGTTTTTTTTTTGGGAGGGGAGGAGGGGGGTGTCGTCTCTCCACATTTGTCTGAGACGTGTCCCCGAATCTATTCCTGCCTCCGCAAAACTTGGTGGAATATTACAAATTGGCTTAGTGTTTAATTGAACTTTTGTCACATGGGAGGAGTGGTTGCTCTACATTGTACATGCATTTTTTCAGAAGGAAAGCCATCACAAAGCAATGGTCATGTTAACAGTGAATTTGCCCATGCAAATCCACTGTTAATGATCAGAACATTGGTGAGTATATTTTTTGGCTCCAGAGTTCAAGATCAGGTCAAATTCTATTTTCAGAACATCTTCAGATAGCAGGGATATCATATTCAGGGTTTTGCATGAGATTTCACTGCTATTTTTAGCATAGTTTTCAATGCATGCATGCACATAGAATTTCGTTGGCGTGCACTATACAGTATATTTTGTGCTCCTCAGGATGATATCTTTATTTTGGGCAACTTTCTAATATTAGAAGTTGCATGCATCTGGATCAGTGGGGATCATTAGTTTTATCATCAGAGGCACTTCTCTTCGATTTTTTGAAGTTTCCATTTTTAGGTGTGGTCTGCATGTTGGTGTATGAGTGCTGTTTGGACGAGGTTGCTTTTCTGGTCCTAGAGAGTTTTCTGTGCTCTTCACGATGATATCTTTATTTTGGGCAACTTTCTATTTTTAGAAGTTGCATGCATGCAGATCGGTGGGGATTACTAATTTTATCTTCAAAGGCACTTCTTTTGTATTTTTAGAAGTTTCCATTTTTAGATGTGGTCTGCCATACCTACTCTAAAAATAGCAGTTGCATCTGAAAATAGCAGGAAACTCACCCAAACATAAAACAACTCTGAAGCAGCTGCATGCATGTTAGGCTTGAGTGCAAGATCTTTGTTTCAGAGTTGTTTTATGTTTGGGTGAGTTTCCTGCTATTTTCAGATGCAACTACTATTTTTAGGCATTGCTATATTTGGGTCCCAAAGGGGGCATGTATGATTGTAGAGTTCATTGGAGACTTTGTGTTGGTGCCTCCTATTGTAGAATTCATTGGAGCCTTTGTGTTGGTGCCTCCTGTTATCCCCGATATCTAGGGATAACTAGGAGATCATGTCTCGAGGCCCACATGGTCCTAAACATGGAGTACGAGAGCAGATTGACTTGAGCATGGCCCTTGAGGGCCCATCTTTT
>SNQJ01S0078748.1:0-26818 GCA_010110895.2 Picea sitchensis
TCATTCTAAATTGGATTTAATTGGCTACCAAGTCATGTGATATAATATTATTTAATGTATTTTAATCCTAGACTAAAGAACACATTAAATTTCTTCTATCTTTTAGTTTTTCATATGAATTTGGAGAAGAGTTGAACAACTCCATTGTTGTTGTGTGTGTATGCTTTCCTCGGCTTGAAACGTGGTATCAGAGGAGGACTAAGACTCTTCGAATATAGGAGAGCAATTTGCAGGTTATTGCAGAGAAATTTAGAGTTTGGTTAACCCACAACAGGAAGATGAGCATTTGAGGCCATTCTTGTGCAAAACCTTGACGAAAAACCCTTCAAAAAATCATGTTTTTGAAGGCTGTTGTCCCCTGCTTGTGTACACAGAGCGACCAAGAGAAGGATGTAACCCCCAGAGAGTGTTCCAGGGTG
The DNA here is from genome assembly GCA_010110895.2 of Picea sitchensis. Lineage (NCBI taxonomy): Eukaryota > Viridiplantae > Streptophyta > Pinopsida > Pinales > Pinaceae > Picea > Picea sitchensis. The sequence goes on from SNQJ01S0078748.1 coordinate 420, forward strand.
CGACCAAGTCCCAACATTCGTGAAATTTTAATTTCTGCGACCGATCGCCCGGAGGGTGTGGACAGGAAGCGACCAGTTTGAGAAAAGTTCTAGGTTTTGTCTGTTTCGATAGAGGAAAAGGTATTTCAATCGAAATATAAGCCAAAAAGGAGGACCCGACTGTCAACGGGATATTCATGGCGTCTATCAACAGTCCATCATTGTCGCGAGGACCAATTTTAACGGGTAAGAATTATGATGTATGGTCTATAAAAATGAAAAGATTTCTTTGGTATGAAGATTGTTGGGAAGTAGTAATTAATGGGTTCTGTTAGCGTCAGAAGTCACTCCTAGATTGCAGCAGGAGCAAAGCCCGATGCCCATCAGTTTATGTCACGATTTGTTTGTAGAGGGTGATCAACTGGAAGAAAAATCAAAAGACAATATCGTTCTAATTCCGAAACTAGGTTGGGCATGCACAGGTAGGTAAGGTCTAAGTTAAACTTCAGACAGTGAGTTGTAGTAAGGGTGAGTAGGAGGAAGACTTCTATGAGGAAAAGCTGGGGGCTTCTATTGGCATCGAGCCTCTAACAGTCTGTAGAAGAAAAACTTGAACGTAAGAACTTCCTACCCTCAAATGTAGGAAATAATGAAGAATGTAACGGTGTTACAGTAAATCCTTTATCTTAACACAGTCACATAAATTCACATGAATCGGTCGAACGTGAACTCTCTCAGCAGAATATGAAGCTAGATGGAATAAGAAAGTTGTCTGTCATAAAACAAGAAATCTAACATACAGATATATAACCAGAGAACTAGAGTGTCTATTAAAAATTTACAATTAGGAGCTTAGCTCAACCATCGATGCTTACAAAAATAGAAAAAATGAGTACATATACTCAGAAAAATTCACCCAACAGAGGTGTGCTCAAACCTCCAAGGCGTGGCGTCTTTTCAGTCAAAATCGGACGGAATTCCTTCGTCAGACGCCACCCTAACTTTGCATGGCTCTTGCAGGGGGGGTAGCTGAGCTATTAAGTGACGAGTTAGCGTGTGCAGACTTCTCTGGTTAGTCGAGGACTCGGCATGGCTTCTTTGGAAAAAATAGGCACACAGGACCGTCTTGGGCAGACCGCTTTTCAGAACCTCCATACCTCGCAATTAATGAGTGAGGCGAGGTTTGAACCACCCCCTCTCACCTTCATTCACTCTAAGCAGGTATCAGGATTGAGATCAAGTCGAACTGGCACCTGGAGAACAAGGTGCCCCCCCCTGTAAAGCTCAACTCGGTACTTTTGGCCCCATTTGTACAGCTCTTTCTATTTCCCCAAGTGACCACGGGCCATGACCCTGCGCTTATCTTCGAAGGCGCTTTCGACGTTTCGGGGTTCGGGGTTTCGGGATGTGAAATGACGAGAAGTCTTTACCCTTTGAACTCTTGAGTGTCAAAACGACAACGTGACTAGATCTTGAGCCACGCGTCCATTGGGATGGACAGCTACGATGACGTCGGCGGTTTGGGGCCTGTTCCATCACATGGTGCATGCTAGCACCTTTCTCCCAGGTCCGCTCCTCTTGTGACCGAGTGCTATGACCGTGGGCCCGACTCTGGGCTCTTTTGGTGTTTCGGGGTTCGTGGTTTCGAAATGTAAAATGACGAGAAACCCCTCACCCTTTGAACTCCCGAATGCCGAAACCCCGACGTGACTAGATCTTGCATCACGCGTCCTTTGGATGGATGACCGATATCCTTTCGTGAATGTAATATGAGCGTTATCCATTGCGCTAATCCCGACGCAACTCCGCTAACCATGATTCCCCGCTCACTGTCAATTTTCCCTGTCAATTGATCCTTGCTGTTGAAATCAGACTGCTCACTCGCCTGCTTGCATTTTCAACCCAAAATGGATTTTTTGTGCACTGCTTATTGCGCTCATGGCTGTGACCTTGGACTAGAACGCATTTGATGGGTTTTCAAACCCCATTTCTTCGCATTTTACATCAAGTGTCTGAAATTGGGGAAAAACACCCCGCTTGCAAGAATTAATGCTAACATTAGTCTCCATGGGGGATAGAGTCGTCCGTGTGATTCTCTAAGAACTCATTTTGTAGTTCCAGTGCCTGGTTATTGGGCTATGGAGTCAANAAAGTAAAAACAAAACAAGATAAACATGTATGCTCAAAGAGATTATTTATGTACAATCCTAAACTAATAAAATCGTTTACATGGGGCTAGGTGAAAGCAAACTTCCACCATAGCCATTCAAGCAACTTCTTGAACAAAAGCTCCTTCCTTTGTCGATGATTACAAACAAGTGGTGTAACTGTGACAGCAGAACGATTATGCTCTTCAACTCCTTCTTATAGACTGAAGTCGAGACAAAAAAGGGCGGCTCCAAATTGTGAAGGAAATACAACTCCATGTATTCCTTCACGGGCTCATAGGACTAGTGGCAAATTCCATAAAATTGGCAACATGTAGCCTCCTCTGCTACATAGTTGTTCACGTGTGGCTGAATATCCCTGGTAAGCACCGGTGGGTGGACAACTAATGTAGGCTGACAGTTCTCAGGCATTGGCTGCTTGCTGACTGGCTCTGGACAAAAAGCAAAATGCTCCTCTGGCTCTCCTTCTCGACTCTCCCAAGGGTCAGATTCATAATGGTCATAAACAGGACCCATGGAAAAACTCTGCTCTTCCATGTACTGCTCAGCGTCTCCTGAAGGACTGGGACAGATGATTTCCTCATGATAATTTTCCTTAGTGAACATAGGACAAGGCTCTGCGGTCTGTTCTTGGAAATCCAGCATATCGAGCTCAAAATCGGATTCGTAGTTGTCATACATAGGTTGGCTGCTCTGATCAACAAAAGGTGATGTGGGGTTCTGCTGCTCCTCTTCTAAATAATCATCAAAGTTAGGGGAGAACAAAGCTTCTCCATTTTGCAAAAATGGAACTATCTCCCAATCTTCCATTTTGACCCCGAATGTAAACACATCATGGGAAATATCATGAATACAAATAGAACAATTCATTTCTACTATCGCTTCCTCCTTTAAATATGGGACAACAAGCTTATTAGGGGTAGGACCTAATGTCTCTATGGCTATGAAATCTTCAATATCCTCTTCAAAAGATCTGCCAAGAACATCTGCCTCAAGGACTGGAAAGTCCTCTTCGTTGTCTTCGGATTCCAACCTTTCTAATCGGGCAGAGAGATATTTCACTTGCTCCATCAGCTCACTCAAGGTGTCTTCTTCCTGCCTAGGATCTTCACCATCATCCATTGTAGAGATACCAAGATCATCTTATTCAAAGGCTGGAAAATCCTTTGCACATCGTTCAACTTCCCACCTATCTAGTCGGGCAGAGAGAGACTTTATCAGTTCCCTAACTCCGCCCCAGGTATCTTCTTCTTCTCTGGGATCTTCATCACTCTCATAGCCTTCCTCTGATACAGACGAATGGGGATGAGAAAGGACTGATTTCTGATCCAGGTCATCAGGATCATCCTCATAGCCTACATAAGAAACAACTCTATCTTGTATAAAGTTGTGGTATCCCTCACAACAGTTATGAAAAATCAAATCAGAGGGATAAAGCTTCTGACAATAGGCAGTGAAAGCTGCATGAAATTCTGCGAGTGAATAAATGATAGTAGGGGGTAAAGAATGATACCATTTACGAGCATCCCCTGCTAAAGAGAACATGAACATTTTCAACAATGCATCCTCATGATGTATCTCCCACTGATGCATGAGTTCATGAAACTCCCAGAGATGCTGAGCAGGGTTGTCCTCTTCACGCTCTCTAAATCTGGGCAAATAATCGCTCCATTCATCCAGAGAAGGGACATCATTAGGAAAACCAGGAATAGAAGAAAAATTAAAAGGAGCAAACCTCTGACCCAGGATTTTCTCCATATCGAACTAGTGGAGTCACCAATTGATCCTCGAATCATGGAGTCGCCAGGTGAAAAATGGGAAGCTTCGAATGTGTCTGGTCTTTGTTCACCATCAAAGGCCAGATCTTAACGTTGTCTTTACCCAAGGGAACTTCTCAAGCTGAGAAAGCAGCTGCTGAAACCTTCTTGAGAAAGATCCTCGGGGTCAGCTTTCAGGTGCGCTAAAAATAGCTACAACTGAGACAGTGAAGTGGAAACGTTGGAGTTGCCATAGTGGAGTCACTAGGTGCACAATAGCAATCTAGTAGGGCTTTTATGTCTGATGCACCTTCAGAATCAGAGGCTCAATGTCGTTCTACCCAAGGAAAATATTCAACTTCGTCCCCGACAACGACGCCATAAATGTTAGCGTCATAAGTCACTCCCGGATTGCAGTAGGAGCAGAGCCCGACGCCCATCAGTTTATGTCACAATTTTTTTGTAGAGGGTGATCAATTGGAACAAAACTCAAAAGACAATATCGCTCTAATTCCGAAACTAGGTTGGGCATGCACAGGTAGGTAAGGTCTAAGTTAAACTTCAGATAGTGAGTTGTAGTAAGGGTGAGTAGGAGGAAGACTTCTGTGAGGAAAAGCTGGGGGCTGCTATTGGCATCGATCCTCTAACAGTCTGTAGAAGAAAAACTTGAACGTAAGAACTTCCTACGCTCAAATGTAGGAAATACTGGAGAATGTAACGGTGTTATAGTAAATCCTTTATCTTAACACAGTCACATAAATTCACACGAATCGGTCAAACGTGAACTCTCTCAGCAGAAGATGAAGCTAGATGGAATAAGAAAGTTGTCTGTCATAAAACAAGAAATCTCACATACAGATACATAACCAGAGAACTAGAGTGTCTATTAAAAATTTACAATCGGGAGCTTAGCTCAACCATCGATGCTTACAAAAATAGAAAAACTGAGTACATATACTCAGAAAAATTTGCCCAACAGAGGTGTGCTCGAACCTCCAAGGCATGGCGTCTTTTCAGTCAAACTCGGATGGAAATCCTTCGTTAGATGCCACCCTAACTTTGCATGGATATTGCAGGGTGGGTAGTTGAGCCATTAAGTGCTGAGTTAGCATGTGTAGACTTCTCTGGTTAGTCGAGGACTCGGCATGGCTTCTTTGAAAAAAACAGGCACACAGGACCGTCTCGGGCAGACCGCTTGCCAAAACCTCCATACCTTGCAATTAATGAGTGAGGTGAGGTTTGAACCACCCCCTCTCACCTTCATTCACTCCAAGCAGGTATCAGGATTGAGATCAAGTCAAACTGGAACCTGGAGAACACAGTGCCCCCCCTTCTGAAGCTCAACTCGGTACTTTTGGCCCCCTTTGTACAAATCTTTCTATTTCCCCAAGTGACCACGGGTCGTGACCCTGTCGTTATCCTTGAAGGCGCTTTCGACGTTTCGGGGTTTCGGGATGTGAAACGACAAGAATTATTTACCCTTTGAACTCTCGAGTGCCAAAATGTCGACGTGAATAGATCTTGCGCCATGCGTCCGTTGGGATGGACGACTACGATGATGTCGGCGGTTTGGGGCATGTTCCATCACATGGTGCATGCCAACGCCTTTCTCCCAGGTCTGCTTCTCTTGTGACCAAGCGCTATGACCGTGGGCCCGACTCTGGGTGCTTTCAGTGTTTCGGGGTTCGGGGTTTCGAAATGTAAAATGACGAGAAACCCCTCACCCTTTGAACTCCCAAATGCCGAAACGCGGATGTGACTAGATCTTGTGCCACGCGTCCTTTGGATGGACGTTCGATATCCTTTCGTGAATGTAATATGAGCGCTATCCATTGTGCTAATCCCAGCGCAACTCCACTAACCGCGATTTTGGGCTGACCATCCATCTTCCCTGTCAATTGATCCTTGTCGTTGAAATCAGACTACTCGCTCACCTTCTTGCATTTTCAACCCGAAATGGATTTTTTGTGCACTGCTTATTGCGCTCATGGCTGTGACCTTGGACTAGAATGCATTTGATGGGTTTTCGAACCCCATTTCTTCGCATTTTACATCAAGGGTCTGAAATCGGGGAAAAACACCCCTCTTGCAAGAATTAATGCTAACAGGTTCAACGAACTAGATCCGACAGATTTAGAAGCCATGCCAAACACACAGATAAATTCTCTAGGGGACCTCAGGAAAAAGGATAGCAAATCCCTATGGCTCATCCAACAAGGGTTAGAGGAATATATTTTCCCCAAATGCACAGGAGCAGATCATGTCAAACATGCATGGGATACTGTCAAAATCACCTATTAGGGCACAGATAAAGTAAAAAATGCAAATTTGTAGACACTCAGGAAGAGTTTCGAGACTCTTCAGATGAAGGATTCAGATTCAATGGATCATTTGATGACCCATTTCACGAGCATCAATTAGTTGTGCATGCATGGAGAAGACATTAAAGAGAAAAAGGTCATTGAGAAGGTACTCAAAAGCCTTCCTGATAAGCTTAATATGGTCGTGGTAGCCATAGAATATTCGAAAGACATGTCAACATTCATAGTTAAATAACTCATGGGATCTCTGTTAACTCATGAGAATAGGTTCATTCGAGATATTGAATCTTTGGAGAATGCATTTTAGTATCGACCCTTCATAAGTAGAGGTAGAGGTAGAGGGAATAGAAGCAAAGGAATACGAGGCAGAGGAAACTCTCAAATAGTAGAGAGGTCAACTTCAAAATACTCAGAACAAAGTTATCAGTTAAAACAACCACATAAAAAGTCTCATAACCGAAGGACCAAAGGAAGAAATTTCAATTAGTCAAGATGGACTGACAAATCACGGATATGTTGAGGGGTATGAGATCCCTTTGACTCAACAACAGGAGCCAAACCCTCTTAAGAGGCCCAATTAGACTCATAAGAATTTATTGAGTGGTATGCTTCTCCATATTTGTGATCTGGGGATTTATCGATGGGATTTAATTATGACCGATAGGTATGTCTTTTTTTGAAACCTTTCCTCAGGCTAAGCGGTTCTCTTTTTGTTCTTTTCTAACATTTGTAGGAATGAAAGGTGAAGCTTAATCTAAATGACAAAGGGAAGTTATGCTATATTGGAGAAAAACCAAGTTTTGGGATAACCTTTATACCTCAGCATGCAGAAAATGAGGATCAAACTACTTCAAGCTAACAATAATACCATTTGACTTGTAGACATTCAACATTTTTTGAGATAACGGTTACAGAAATAAAATACTTACATAATAGAAAATGAGTAGAAGAAAATTAATTTTCAATACTCTACTATCAATCATGAGTTAACACGGTCGATTTCTATTCATCAATTAGAATAAAGGATCTGTCAAAACATTATAAGATAACTTAAATAATAAATACAAAAAATTGTACTCAATACAACAACAAATATTGAGTTCGAACACAGAAATAATCCTCTTTGGTCCAATCATATTCATGCCTCAGATGAAGGAAGTGTCTTTGGTTCTAAATAAAATTTCTAAATTAAAATAACTTGCACATAAATAATTCTCTTACAATATTCCAGAAAAGTCTTTCTCTCCAAAACCATCGACCTTTTGCACAAGGTAGATTCTCTTATTTATAAAAAATAACTAAACTAAACATAGCTACTAAAGTTGAGTTAATTCAAGAAAATGACACATGGCATAATTTATCTATATGTTCTCTTTTGTTTCTCATTAGATCATTTTGTCATTTTACTAAAGTGGATTGTTCCTCTCATATTCCAACCATCTACAAAATAGATCTTCGCATGTATTTACATATGGGAACCTATGTTGATCCATCATAGTGGGGAGGACCTCCTTTATATCAACTTCACATTCTTTGTACTTGATTAGTTTGACACTCACACGTTTTAAGACTGTGAGAGATTTAATTGGAGGCTCCATAACTTCTTCACTTGACCCAGGATTAGGCTTGAAACCTGCAAAACATCTGTTTCACATACTCAATCTTGCTCTGCATGTCGTTTAACTATGTCATGTAAATCAGTGAAATCCTCTGGTAGGCCAAATTATCGCAAGTCAATATTCTCCATTTCCCAGTTAATTTTTTCCCAACTTTTCTCACACTCTTCCCATCTTTCCTGCATTTTCCATCGGGGTTCCTAGACTATTTATGAAGGATCAGATCCTGTCACTAAGAGGGGGGGTGAATTAGTGACACAATTATTATATCATTTTTTATTTTATTAATGCAAATATAATTTTAACACAATACTTTATCGTGGAACCCAAATGGGAAAACCAAAAACTCTTTTCTATTAACCACAATTTTTTTTTTTACATGTTACACAGAAGGAAGATATTCTTCCTTTTCGATCAGCACCAACTGATCAGGATGCACCCACACCCTTGTTCACCAGCACCAACTGGTAGGAGGCTATGACCCCCTGTTTAGTCAGCTACAACTGACTAGGAAGAACCAACTCCCTTTGAAGGCACCAACCTACCCTTACACCACCCAACCACCCTTATTTTCTGAATCTGGGGAAACTTTTGTATCCTATCTTTACTACATCTTTCTCTGCTTCTCTGATTAATATATATTCTGATTTGGACCATAGAGACACTCTCTTATCAACACTCTTCTTCAGTTATATAATCTTCAAAATAATGTCAGATTGATACACTGTGTCCCTTTGTTTGCAACCATCCCACCTCTTCATTTAAATTAACCATAATCACAGTTTTATCATTCTTACTGTGAAGGGTTTTCATAAATTGATCACATTTATGGATCAATTTCATCTTCTAACTCGATCCTGAATCTCTGCAATTATTTCAGAAATCGAGATCATCAGAGGCACTTCCTTCAAACCATTACATGTGACTGATAACGCAACCATGAGCTTATAATGTTTAATGACGCTTTATATTTTTCCTTTATATCTCTTGTTCCATATGACCAATGGAAGTGAGCAGACGCTAGGCCAAACGAGTGTTTGAGTTCTTATCAATTCAATGGTCACAATTTGATCTCCTGCTGAGATGGATGACAGTCTGGACATCGGATCGAAAGATTCACTTCTATTTTGTGGAACCAGATCAATGTTCAGATTTGATCCTTACACTTAATCTTTCACTGCTTAATCCGACGGTTAGAAATTAATCAATCATTGATATGGATGGCCACCATTTACTTAACGACTGTGTGCTTCGCATGAGTGTGAAATTTAGGTCGGGTAGTGGAGTGTGACGTGTAGGTAGGGTAGTGGAGTGTGGCAGTGAAGGCAGGGTAGTGGAGTGTGATGTGTATGCAGGGTAGTGGAGTGTGACGTTAGAGTACGGAGGTGGTATGGAAGAGTGGTTTGGTGGTTCACTGGGTGGGGGGGGTAGGCGGTAAGTGGTAATGAGTGAGTGGGGTCTAAATTAACAAGAATGTGACATGTTATGAGGGCCCCGCACAGGAAATACCACCAACTTAGACACCCCCCCCACCGTTAAAGGAAGAAAGGTCGGGGGGTCCTATATGCCATGTCGACAGTATATTTGAGCACCCAATTATCAGCTGCTAAGATTAGCATTCCCTTTAACATAAAACGCCAAACTTTCATGTCAATTCCCTTTACCCTTTCTTCATTTTGTCACCAATCGTAGATTTGTTTGGAAAGTGACCATCAACGATCAATGTGGATTTGTGATATTACCTGTTGATCCAAGATCTGCGTGCGTATCAACGGTCTTGATCTAATCTGATCGTTGACTAGTCCTCCAACGATCATTGATCTGATCTTGATCTGATCTGGTTGCGCCATCTCTTCTGATCTTTGATCGTCATTCTCTCACCCTCCTGATCTTTTATCTCTACGTATCTTCATATTGTAACTTCACCATCTCTTCTAATATTTGATCTTCATTCGCTAACTCTCCTGAGCTTCAATATATTAATATCGTCCAACTATTTGAAATCAACCATTATGTGCTAACATAATACGGTTGATATCAATGAAAATTCGTCATACCAACTTATCATCACATCAATGATATCAACTATTGACATCAATGACAATATATTAATGACACTATATTCAACAATCTCCCCCTTTGTCATTGATGGTGTTGGTTTTCTACTTATCTTCTCTTCTTTCTTTATCATATGAGTTATTGACCCAGGGTTCATTTCTTTCAAGTTTCCAACAAATCCTCTAAAACTATCAACCCTCCTGGTAAACCAGAAGGAAACACAACACACATAATGTGTTGCACAATCTCACACGAGATAGATTTAAATGGGTGGTTGTAAGACTCGAGTGTTTACAGCCTAGGATTGAGTATGAGATAGGGGATTTTTATTCATGCCCATCTCCTATGAATTGTGATTGCAATCTACTATTATCCACGGTTATGCATTTATCTTCCACAGTTTATTCCCTTAACAAAACAATCATATTTCATAGTAATACAATAACTCATTCATTAAGCACAACAATTAACTATTGAAAAAAGACAAAGATATGAATGCATTCATCACATTACACATTTATTATCATGGTTCACCCCCTCCTGGGCTACGTCCACAAATATTTGGCTCTTGGCTCTTTTATTATGGTAGTTCCGCATTTCCAGCGTCGCGTGCTTACAATTATCTTCAGATGGGTAAGATCTATATGAGGCGAACTAGATCACACCAGGCTCCTCAGCCTGCAATATAATCCTCAGATATTCCTTCTCTCCTCTCCTCTAGCTCAACATCTTACAAAATAGTGCAGAACAACATTACAAATCGCATCAACTCATACATCTCTAATACAAAAACAACGAACTAATAAAGAACCGAATCGAACCCTTATGATACCTACATATATATATTTATACCTTTTGGGCTCTTCAACCATTTACAATATATTACCAAAACCCTAAACCTATCGACGTTAGGTCTTCCTCCCATGTGCGCGCATTTTTCTTCCTCCAACTATCGCTTTCCTTGTGCATGCTTTATTTCATGCGTGTGTGTTGTGTTTCTTTCCAACTGTTACTTTAATTTCTGCACACTTTCTTTCTCCATGATCATCCTTATTTCTACTTCGACCATCCTTATTTCCACTTTTTCCAGGTGCAAACATGCCCCCAACATTGACATGTGGCTCTTCCCGAGCCACCTAATCCTTCTGAGCTTCCTTGATATCCTTGGTGATCATTTGGAACTTTTCCTTGAGCTCTGCTTCTTATGTCAGCGCCTGCACGGTCTTCTCCTTGATTGTGTCCACTACCTGGACTGCCACTTCATCATTGATCAATCCTGCACATTATTCCTGGGTCTATTCTATCTGTGTCTTAACTAATTCTTGCTGTGCGAGTACTTCTGCTACCCATTATTGCAATGGCTCTATTTGAGCCCGACGCTCCTGTTTCTGCGTTTGCGCAGTGATAAGTTATGCTTTCATCTCATGCGTCCCTTTGACTCATTTTGGGATTGGTATGGTCTTCTTCTTTTGCTTGAGCTCTTGGATCATTGCATTGATACTTTCCTCTTCCTTGTCCCACCGTTGGACCTATGGATCCTCCTCCAACCTTGTCCAAAGATGCGTTGCCTTATCAAACAAGTCAGTTGTTTTGCTAACATGTTGTTCTATCTCCTGCAGCTGCGCTATTGCTTCCTGTTTCCTTTTCTCCTTGACTATTGGTGGAGTGGTTGGTGTGAGATGTTCTCAGATATTCTCGATCTCCTTATGATATTGATCAATTGCCTCTACAATCCGATAAATATTTTCGCGGTTGTGATTTCGTCACTCTGTGCGGCCTGTGGAATCTTTTCGTAAGTTCCTGCAACTTTCTTCTCCAATCCTTTTAGGCACTCCCTTTCTTCCTCGGTCTCAGATTTGGCCTTCTCGTAGCCTATTTTCAATTCTTCTTGTTTCTTTATTGCATTCTTCAATTCGATTAAGTCTCTGTGTGCACGAGACTGTACCTCATTGTTCACACTCACTTGCAACATGTGTAATGCCCCCAATGGTATCCTTGTCAACACAAGTTGGATCTGCCTCAAGACTTTCAAGGGTGTCTTGCCCACAATTTCGTCCATGCGCAACATACTAGGGTTGATATGGAATGTTGTGTGTGGCTACAGTATCCCCTTATCTGATTGTTGATTTTCCTCTTGCACTCTTCCTTCTGTTTGCGGTGCTGATGGCTCTATGCCTCTGTTGCTACTTGCTTATTTGGGGCGGTCTCCTGCGCTCCCTCAGCCTATTTTTGTTGTTCGTTAGTCAGCTATGTAGTTTATTTCTTCCCCTTCTAGGTTCCTTTCTTCTTTGACCCTTCATTTTCCTGTGTTGTCTTGCCTTGGCCCTGTTATCCCCCACTTTCATGGATAAATAGGAGATCATGTCTCAAGGCCCATAGGTCCTAGACATGGAGTACCGAGAGAAAGATTGACTTCAGCATGGCCCTAGAGGGCCCACATTTTCTCTTTTCCAGCATCTTTATCCTGTCAGCAACAACAACCTCCACAACCATCGGCTTGGTCTTGTGTCAGAGAGGGTTCTTTTTTCATTAGGTAATTAGTTAAGGTATCATGGTATGTGTCACTTTGATCATCAAAACCATTGAATGTATGCATCTGATTCTTTTTATTTCTAACAATTACTTGGACCTTACACTTTCCCACTTGACCATACTTGGGGGATTGACAACATGTCCTAGCAAGCCTCTGTCTATTGGTTTTTGTTAGCCACTAGGGGTTGTCTATGAAAATATATCGTTCGCTCCCTTCACAGCTTCACTTTTCCATCTTGTTTCCCACTCACTTGTCCCATCCAACTTGTCTGAGCACTGGGTTGACCTATTTTAGGATTGCATCATATCTAGTGGGAAGAAGGGGCTAAAGGCCCAGAAGGTAAAAGCAAGACGGTAAAAGATAAAATCCTAAGAATAAAACCTTGAGATTCTTCACCCAAGGATCCCCGAGAAAGAAATAAAAGGCTTCTCAACAAGAAATAAGAGGGACCCTAAAAATAACAAAACAAGACCTAACCAGAGGATAGGGGTTCTCATCGTGAACTAGCCTATTAGGTCCATGGGAACCTAGCAGTATGACATTGCCATTAGCTGGTTACCACGCCAGGGCAATGACCTTTGGTTGCATGGCCAAGGAAAAGGGGGTCTCATCATGAGCCAACCTTCTCATTTCTGTGAAAGTACTTGTGGGTAACGTTGTCGCCACTGGTCACCATGCTAGGGTTGACCTAAAATTGGTCAACCCAGGATAGATTCCCCCTCACAAGTCACCACTAAGTAGATATTCCAACCAAAGGCCAATTAAAAGTAAACCCCCAAAGATATACCTTCCTGGAACAAAGCAACAACAAATACTATATTCAAGCTATATTTCAATGGGTAAGTACCTCATAAAATAGATGACTATCTCAATAACATATAAGCAATTTGGTAATAAATGTTGACAAAGTCAATGTTTATCAATAGCAATGAAAATTATAACACTTCACCAATAAATATTGAGAGAATATGGCATTCTAAGTAAAATATCAAAACTTGATTCAATTTATGCCTAAATTACCATTCAATTGCTCATAAAAAAAAATGTTTGATGCACCAATGATAAATAGTTAAGGATGATAACAACACTTAAGGTTAGTAGGTTACCTTAGGCTAGGGTTAGTGAAGTTAGGGTTTTAATTCAAAATTTTGAAATAAACTTCCCATCGTGCTGACAATGGGTGGGATAGGTTCATGTTACGCCAGTTTGACCTACAAGACTCAAGCCTTTTATCCTAACTACAAACTGCGCGATAACATTTTGGCACTGTTGTCAGGGAATACTGAGTCAATTCTCCCCATACGACACTTTTTAGTAATCCTTTCCTCTAGACCCTTTATCTTGCAATCTTACCTGGCGACTCCACTAGGGTGTTTTCCCTTCCTCTTTGATATTTTCAAGCAAATTATCTGGTGACTCCACCAATGAAAACTCATAGCAGGCGAAAGTACTCAAACCCCTCTACCATGGAAACTGTCACCCTTTCAAACCCTACCCCTCCACCTAATCCATGCAAATGTTCCCACTCAGAAACCTTCCATTGTTTTGACCTAAGAAACATCCAAGGTGGATTACATCACTTGCCCGAAAACGCCGATTCCTGGCTACCACTTTTCTCAGGAAAAGGGCTTTCCGGTAACTCACATTGGGCCCAATTTTTTGATGCCTTCAAATTTCATCAAACGAGTCAAGAACACCCAGATGTTTTCATGAGACTTTTCGCAATCTCTCTTGTAAAGGATGCCAAAATTTGGATTGATGCTTGCCCAAAAGGAAGCATAAGAAATCCCGAAGAGTTGGAAAAGGCTTTCAAAATAAGATGGTGTAATAATGAACACACACTGGATCTTTTCTCTCAGTACCTCGACATTTACAAAGGTTCTTGTGAAGGAGTTAGGGATTTTAGTGATAGGTTCAACCTTCTCCTCAAAAGGGTTCGACCAAAGCTAGGTTCAGAAGAAGAAATCCTCAAACACTACTTAAGCTCTCTAGAAGGGGTCTTGCAATTCACCCTCAGAGACCAGTCACCCTCAACCCTGGAAGAAGCACAAGACTTAGGTTATCAGATTGAGAAGAATCTTGAATTTGAGGACTACATATGTCAAGTCAACCCCTCACCTGGCAATGATCTTTTGTATCCTGGTGATGATTTGATCACTGAATCGAAGTTCCCAGAGGTCTTTCAAGTTGAACCCACACCTCTTAAAAGGAAATGGAGATTTTTCCACGCCCATTTACAGGATTCCCTTCCTCGGGAACTCACTATAGAAATTGAACCTTCCCAAGACAAGAAGGAAGAGTTTGAATATTTCCTTCCACAAAAATTTGAGCACAAACCTCTCGAAGAGTTCCCTCTTTTTATCCACCAAGTAGACAATGCTATTTCAAGAATCAATGAGACCACACCTTTCTACACCACCATCCAAGTCAATAGCTCCCTCCTCCGTAAATGTGTTTTACATACAAATGCTACAACCAACCTTATGACAGAGGATATGATGCATCAACTAGGTTCAAGCCTTTCACAAACAAATACCAAAGGTGGTTTCACAAAAGGGATCATCAAGGATCTAGAAGTTTCCTTTGACTCCTATCTTAATGCCCCTTTCTTTATTGATGTAGTGGTTGTAGACACTTTGAACAATTTAGGTATCATCCTCCAAAAGGGTTTAATAAAGTGTTTGGCCCAAACTTTTCAGGAAAAAGGGGTTTGAAATAACCATCCCTCACCCCGAAGGGGGATTCTTCACCCTCCACAAATAACCTTTCGTAGGCTCCCCAGTCAAAACCCCTGATCATCTTGGTGACCAACTCTTATGTATCGATAGCGACGTCAATAATTGGTTTTTCTAGGAAGGAATGTTAGATATTGACACCATTGAGGAATCCGAGGGAGTTTGGACTTTAGAATTTGATGGATCTCACTCGAGCTCCAGATTAGGTGTTGGATTTGTCTTGACAGCCCCTTCTGGTGAATCCTTTTACCACTCGTATAGGCTAGAATACCATTGCACCAACAACATTGTTGAATATGAGGCTTTGATCTTGGGCTTAAACTTAGCAATTGACAAGGGTGTTGCTCACCTGAGGGAAAAAGGAGACTCAGACCTCATAGTATCACAAGTAATCATGAAACTTACCACAAAGAATGAGAAGTTAAATAAGTACCGAGACTTAGCCCAATCCCTTTCAAAATCCTTTAAGATAGTGTCGCTTGAATCCATTCCCCGATAAGATAACCACATAGTAGATGCCTTGGTTGTCTCTGCTTCCACCCTACAACCTTGTGAAGGACCACTTCGTGACCTATGCAACATGGAGGTCCTCTTTAGACCATCTGTTCCAAAAAACTTGGAGCATTGGCAAGTCTGTGAAAATGATGACAAAATCATTCGGTTCTTGGAAAACAACAAAGAATTCATCGAGTCACAAATTAACTTTTTAGCTAACTCCATGAACCTGGAAGTCGTAAACCTTCAAAACAATACCTTACCTAAAGGTTGTGTCCCCTTGGAGATCCTCTTTGACATACATGATTTTTTTAAAGGAAAGGGGCCCAACAAACAGGCAAACAAAGCCCTAGAATTCAACATTGGTACAGATATAGACCCAAGAATGGTCAAGATAGGGAAAGGCACCACTGAAAGAGAAAGGGTGGAAATACTAGCACTTATCAGGGAATTCAAAGACACCTTTGCTTGGAATTATGATGAGTTAAAAGCCTATAGAGGAGATGTTATCCAACACACCATACCCTTGGTAGAAGGAGCCAAACATTTCTGACAAAATCTAAGACATATTAATCCAAAGTTGGCAAACCAAATACAGAAAGAACTCCAAAAAATGGTTGACGCTGGTATCATAGCCCCTATTCGATATTCCTCTTGGATGTCAAATTTGGTAGTTGTTCGAAAAAAGTCTAGTGAGATACACTTGTGTGTTGACTTTCACAACCTTAACCAATTATCCTTGAAAGACAACTACCCCCTCCCAAACATGGAACATCTATTGCAAAGAGTTACCGGGGAAGGGATGATGTCCATGTTGGATGGTTTTTCTGGATACAACCAAGTCCTACTCAAAAGAGAAGACCAAATCAAAACAACATTTACTATGCCCTGGGGAACCTTTATGTACTTAAGGATGTTGTTTGGTCTTATGAACGCTAATGCTACTTTTCAGAGAGCAATGGATTTCTCCTTCAGAGATCTTATGCAAACAACCATAGATATTTTCCAATATGAGCTTACTGTAGTCTCAAAGAATAGAAAAGACCACCTCTCACATGTCAATATTGTTTTCGAGCATTGTAGGAAGTATGGCATCTCTCTGAACCCCAAGATGTCTATTTTTGGGATTGACGAAGGAAATATTTTGGGCCATGTTGCCTCAAAGGGAGGGGTCTCCATTGATCCTGAAAGGGTCCAGTCAATAAGGGATGTCCGTCCCCCAATCAACAAAAAATCCTTAAAATCGTTTTTCAAGAAAATCAATTTCATTAGAATATTCGTTCCAAATTTTGTCGAAAGGATAAAACCCATGAGTGTTTTACTAAAAAAGGATGTTACTTTCATATGGGATGACAAGGCCACCAAATATTTTGAGGATATAAAGGATGCTATCTCCCAGGCACATGTCTTGATCAGCCCTGATTATTCAAAATACTTCATCATATTCTCTTTTGCCTCCCAAGATACCATTGCAGGAATTCTAATGTAGAAAGACTTCAATGACTATGAGAACCCTGTATATTTTATGAAAAAAGTCCTTATATATTCCTAATTTAATTACACAATCACTGAGAAACAAGCATATGCCTTGGTAAATTCCCTTAAACACTTTTGAAATTATATCGGCTACAATAAAATTGAATTTTATGTCCCTTACCCTACAGTAAAGGATGTCCTATCACAACAAGATTGCATGGAAACTAGGGGAAAGTGGGTATCCAAAATCCAAGAGTATGACCTAGAAATAAATCCCACCAAAATAATAAAGGGACAAGGTTTGGTCCAAATGCTAACCGAGAGAAACCAAGAAGCCATACAAAAGGGCGAGAGTGAACAAGTAAACGTGGTAGTTAGTGAACTAGAACATGATGAGTGGTACTCTGATATTGTTTATTATCTAAAGAACTTATCATGTCCTGGTCACTTGGTAGACTACAAAAGAAAGGATTTAAGGATGAGGGAAATGAAATATTGTTTAACCAAAGATTGCCTTTGTTGGAGGAATCCAGATGGGATCATACTTAGATGTGTCAACAAAGAAGAAGAAAAGAAGTTGTTAGAATAATTACACTCTCGGTACTGTGGTGGACACTTTGCAGCCCACAATACCGCTCACAAAATCATAAGGGTTGGGTATTATTGGCTGACACTCTTTTCGGACACTCACCAACACATCTGGTCATGTCAACCTTCTCATTACTTCTCTAGTAAACCAAAACTCCCAGCACAACCCCTAAAACTCGTGGTAATAGAAGTGCCTTTTCATCAGTGGGGTTTGGATTTCGTTGGTGATTATAAGGATAACTCAAGTAATGGCTATTGTTGGATCTTAATATCCATATACTACTTCACCATATGGGTTGAATCCATTCCCACAAAGAAATCCACCAAAGAAGTAGTCATAAACTTTTTGGAAGAACGGATCATAACTAGGTTTGGTATCCCTTCCAAAATCACTACAGATAATGCCAAATCTTTTAGCTCACATGCTCTGGTATAATTTTGCTTCAAGTATGGAATTTTCCTATCCCATTCCTCCAATTACTATCCACAAGGGAATGGATTGGCAGAATCAAACAACAAAAACCTTATGAATATTTTGAAAAAGGTCGTGGGTGAAAATAAGAAATCTTGGGATAGAAAAATCAAATATGCAGTATGGGCATATCGAATAACAATGAAGACCTCCACAGGAAGAACCCCTTTTGAGTTGGTATATGGCCTAGAGGAAAAAATCCCTGTGAACCTCTAGATTCCCATCCTCCACTTCACCCAACAGTATGCTACGGATGGGGAAGTGATCCAAGGGCGAATCAACCAGCTGATAGAGTTAGATGAGATATGATGAAAGGCCCTTGGTCAGATGGAAAGATACAAGGAAAATATAAAGGGTACCTTTTATCATAAAGATAAAGAAATAAGCTTCAGTGAAGGAGATCTCGTACTATTATGGGATAAAAGAAAGGAGAAACCTGGAATGCACAAGAAGTTTGACAGTTTATGGGCAGGTCCTTATAAAATCATGAGTCATGCAGGTACGAATTCTTTCAACCTGGGCACCTTGGAGGGAGAGGCCCTGAAACTGTTGGTAAACGCTTTACACATCAAGCATTACCATCCAATAGGAACCTGACTCCACAAGTAAGTACAGGTAAGTAGGCATTTTGCATTCTTGTATTATACCATTTGCATTGCATGTTAGTTTGATTTCACACTAACCTTATTGATTGTTTTATTTCAGTCTTTATATTTATATATGTGTGTTGGGGTGGCATTACCGCCCCGTTTTTGTTACTGATGCTTCTACTTGAGATCGATAAAGTCAATAGGTTATGCCAGAGATGATGAGGTTCTCATGTGCTCAACAGTGAGCACATGTCCCTGAGTTGGAGCCATATGTTATCCCCCACTTTCAGGGATAACTAGGAGATCATGTCTTGAGGCCCATAGGTCCTAGACATGGAGTACCGAGAGAAGGATTGACTTCAGCATGGCCGTGGAGGGCCCATCTTTTCTCTCTTCCAACATCTTTATATTGTCAACAACAACAGCCTCCACCACCATCGTCTTGGTCTTGTGTCAGAGAGGGTTCCTGCTTCATGAGGTAATTAGTTCAAGTATCATGGTATGTGTCACTTTGATCATCAAAACCATTGAATGTATGCATCTGATTCATTTTATTTCTAAAAATTGCTTGGACCTTACACTTTCCCACTTGACCATGCTTGGGCGATTGACAGGATGTCCTAGCAAGCCTGTGTCTGTTGGTCTTGGTTAGCCATTGGGGGTTGTCTCTGAAAATCCATTGTCCGCTCCCTTCACAGCTTCACTTTTCCATCTTATTTCCCACTCAAATATCCCATTCCACTTGTCCGAGCACTATTTTGACCTATTTTATGATTGCATATTATCTAGTGGGAAGAAGGGGCTAAATGCCTAGAAGTTAAAAGAAAGCTGGTAAAATATAAAATCCTAAGAGTAAAACCTCGAGATGCTTCGCCCAGGGATCCTCGAGAAAGAAATAAAAGTCTTCTCAGCAAGAAACAAGAGGGACCCTAAAAATAACAAAACAAGACCTAACCAGAGGATAGGGGGTATCATCACGAGCCAACCTATTAGGTCCATGGGCACCTAGCAGTATGAAATTTCCATCATCTAGTTACCATGCCAGGGCAGTGACCTTTGGTTGCATGGCCAAGGGAAAGGGGGTCTCATCACGAGCCAACCTTCCCATTTATGTGAAAGTACTTGTGGGTAATGCTATCGCCACTGGTCACCACGCTAGGGTAGTGTCCCTTGATTATCTCTTGAGAAAAAGAAAAGAAAAAAGAAATAAAAGATAAAATAACAAAAATAATAAAGGCATGAATGGGCTTGGAAATAATTGCATCCATGACATGTACAACTCACCTTCTACAAAGGCACCCACAAGTAACATCTTGCATCATTGGCCTTCATTGCACCCAACTTCTTGGACATCCCTTGACCACTTCATCCACTTACATGGCTTGGAAGAGGTATCTTTCAAGAACTTCCCTTATTCAGTGGACACTAGCCCAATAGGATGCCTTGCCCTTTTCTGAGACTTGTATAGTAGTTTTGTGTAACATCTTTGAGCTATTGACTGATCTATTAGGAGTTTTATGCATATGCTTATTAATATTGATGATGAAATGTGATTGACATTGCTATGATCCCTGTGACTGATGAGCCCATGGAGGGCGTAGCTTTTGATGTGTAGGACCATGCATGATGGACAGGTACCATATTGGACTGGTACACATGAGGAGATGATCAATTCGGACCTCCATGGGGCTGAAGAGCCCATCAGGTGGATTCTAAGAGCCCATTAGGGGGCAGAGATAGGATGGATATGGATCAGGGGCATTGCACTAGAGATGAAGAGGAAGTTCCACTAGAGGCACCCCGACAGAGCTTGACCTAGGGGGATGACCCTTTATCAGTGGAACGCTGGCCTTGGTAGGCCTAGGAAATCACCATATTGACCATGATGTCACCCAACATCATGGACATCTTGGGAGGCAGACTAGGTAGTAGTGGCATGTGTGGCAGGTTGGAGAAGCCCAAGGAGGGATAACATTTTTCTCCAAGATGCCCCATCTGCCCTAAAAGGGGCTAACGTCTCCCTTGGAGGGGATTTTACTCTCTTTTTAGCTTTATTTAAGGTTTTAATTTGACAATTAAATGTATTTTGGACTTGTCGTCCTTTTACATGACCTAAAAAGTAAAATTAGGTCATGATATGGTATAAATGGAGGATTTTGTCCTTCATTTTTTCATCATCACTCATTCACTCCATAAGGAGGTATGAAATTTGCGCCCTCTCTTGGGTATTTGGATGATTTAGTGAGGTGCACTTGTTGAAGGAAGACATTTTTGGCATATTTTGGCATTTCTCTTGAAGGAAGGTGTTACAACTAGGGTTTGCATTTATATTTGTTGGTGAATTGTAAGTATTTTTCTACAAAAATTCTTGAATGAATGGTTGTATTTTGATTTCTTGCATATGTTTATGATTTTGCTGGACAAAACCCTAGGTGAAAATCACACAAGTAGGTCCTTGTCTCATGTCCCCTGATAGAGAAATTTTCAGCCATTGATAGAGAAGAGAGAGCCTAGTCGTAGCTACACCCTCTTTGTCTCTTCATTTAGTGCTAGTCGTACTATCTAGAAATCAAGAAGAAGGAAACGTCCTAGGCCTAGGTTATCTACACTTAGGGCCATTTTTCTTCTAGGGTTTAATGAAAGAGCCTTGTTGTAGCAACACTCTCCCTCATTAGATTTTCTTTCTTGGTTTTATGCTTCATTTCTTAGCTAGTCATTTGCCAAGTTGACCTAAGGAAGGAGGAGAGAGAATGAGGCCTTTCCATAGAAACACCAGAGTGAGCCTCTCTCCCCTAGGGTTTTTATTTTAAGGCCTTTCCTTAGCAACACCTCAAAACTTCTCCCTCTAGTCCTTAGCCATTTGACCTTTGTCTCCTTCAACTCTTGCGTCCTTCATCTTTTTTACTCCATTTTACCCCCTCCAATGCATTGATCCAGAGAGACCTCATGCGTTGAAGTGGACTTGATCTAAACACTCTCAAAAATTTTAATTAAAAACCTAACTTCACTAACTCTAGCCTAAAATAACCTACTAACGCTAAGTGTTGTCGTCATCCTTAACTATTTACATCATTGGTGCAATAAACGTTTTGTTTTATGAGCAATTGAATGGTAATTTAGGCATAAATTGAATCAAGTTTTGATCTTTTACTTAGAATTCCATATTCTCTCAATATTTATTGGTGAAGTGTTATAATTTTCATTTCTATTGATAAACATTGACTTCGTCAACATTTATTACCAAATTGCTTATATGTTAATCAGATTGTCATCTATTTTATGAGGTACTTACCCATTGAAATATAGCTTGCATATATTATTTGTTGTTTCTTTGTTCCAGGAAGGTATATCTTTGGGGGTTTACTTTTAATTGGCCTTTGTCCAGACTATCTGCTTGGTGGCGACTTGTGAGGGGGAATCTATCCTTGTCTTATTATCCTCTTGCCTCCTCAAAACCCCAGGTCACCAGGGACGCCTCCCCTGGGCCTCACCTCCCTAACTAGACAGAACCTTTCCATCGTGGTGACATTGGGTGGGATAGGTTCCTGTTACACCAGTTTGACCTACAAGACTCAATCCTTTCATCCTAACTAAAAACTGGATGATAACATGCCCTCTCTTGGTTTCTTGGGCACTTGGATTTCCGGAGGCCACGTTTCTCCATGCTCTTCCTCTTCCTCTGTTGTTCTTTTCAGAACTTCTCGGGTAATGGCTGGGATCCTCCATTCGTCATTCCATTCTTTTATGACCATGTCGATATCCCCCTATATGATGCGATAGTGCATCTGTAGCCACTATTTAGCCAGATCCTTCCTTGCCTGTATCCACATTGTTTGTAATGTGGCCTGGAAATTGGCAATGTCCTCATAGCATGCAATAGCCTCTGGTATTATTATCCATGATAGGCTCATGGATTCTTGTATGTATCATAGGTATGATTCAAATATGATCCCATTCTCCCTCTTATTCCTAGCATTCGGCCCAACTCTCAGCAATAGGTATCTCACTCTCGCTGGCTGTGGTCTGGTACAAAAAACTAAATACCCTGGTTCTTGACATCCCATGAATGCTATTAGGGTAATCATCCATCAGTAATGGAACTTTGTGCCTAGGTCCTGCACATCCTTGCAATCCTCTTAGAATAATTTCAATAAATATGGAGCCCAACTCATTGAGGTGCCTTTTTCACACTGGGTTACAACTGCAATGACTCTAGCTGGTACATCCTCTCTACGGCATTTTCTTAGCATCTTGCTGGATAAGATTTTTGCGCCCAATTGTGTGGATGCGTTGTTGATCTGTTTGATAATGATGCCTCTAGTTCCCCTGGCGATGCCATACTTCTTCTTCATTTCTTATTCCAATGTTTTATCCTTGGATTTGTCTTCTAGAATCAACGTGGGATCCATACCCCGGATTGGTAACCCTTTTATTTGCGCTATAAGCTCAACAATTATGGGGATGGGTTTTTCTAGCCATATGTCCCCTCCATGTGTGACTTCTAATAGCTTCTTAACACATGTTTTTGCATTCTGGCCTCTGCCAAAGTGTGGTAGGTTCAAAAAACCTAAGATTCTTGTTTTCTCCAACCCAGTTGCCCACTGGTATGGCTGGTTGATCGGTTATCCAAATTTTGTTGTGCCTATGGTATGTGTAAAGAACCTCTGCACAAGTTCTGGGAACTTGTCCTCGTCTGCTACATCGTGGTATAAATATTTGATCCTCCCAACATGGCCTAGTAGCTTTGGTCCTACCTGTACTCTAGCTAGTACGCGTGGTAGAACAATTTCTGCTGCAGGTTTCTTGCAGGGTGAGCTTGGTATCTGTACTTTGTCTTTCTGTTGTGGTGGTTGTCTCGAAGTTCCAACAACTTCTGGTTGCTCCCCTGTAAGCCATTCTAGCCAAGTCAAGACATCTTCAGCAGTCTCCCCTGTTCGGTGTTATGAGATGGTCATTTGAGACTCATCTGGCTCTACTGCTGCTTCTGAATTCTATGTCGTTCCATTAACTTCCAGGGATGCTTTGGTGCTCTCAGGTTGCACCTCCTTTTGGGTTTCTTATTCCTAGATCTGAGGCTATTGCACCACTGCTAGCATGTCTACTTTCACAACCTCTATTTCTGGTTGTTGAATTTCTTCTAGTATCGGTGTAGAACTCACCACTATCATCTTTGGGGATGGGATTTTGTCGATATCGATTATCTTCAATTGTTGTTTCTTATTCTCTTTCAATGGTCATCATGACCTAGTTTGAACCCTGGTTAGTCTGGCAATATGGCTTGCTTAAGCTGGCTTCAGTGGTGCCATAGTGGTGACTGTTGAACATTTTCTAGGTTCGAATAACTTATGTGATCTCTATAGTCTCACTCTGTGCATTCTAGCTGCTATTACTCTCTCTCTATTCTCCTTTCGCGAATAGACTAATTGCTCCTGTTATCGCTCAGTTTGTAGTTTAGGTCAAGTAGCTGAAAGGTAAAGGTCAAACTGGCGTAACAGGAGCTTCCCCATCCACTGTCACCTCGATCGGGGGCTCTTTCTATTTAGGGTGGCTAAGCCCAAGGGAGACATCCCTGGAAATCTGGGGTTTTGAAAGGAAAAGGGTCAAAAGGCTTAAGGTTAGTTTTCCCTGCACAGATTACCATCAAGAAGATAGTCAAAAAGAAGATAGACCACATAAAAGGAACATGTTTGCGAGACAAGGCAACAATAAAACTAATGCATGCAAATAGTGGTTAGCACTTCATAGATTAATGACTATCAACATTTAATATACACGAGCATAAATAGCAGTAATTATTGACCAAGTCAATGATTGCAATAATGACAATGTCTTATAATATTACTTCTCAATAAACACTGGAAATGATATAGCATTCAATGGAAATAATCAATCCTTGAATTAACTTAATGCATTTAATATCATCAATTGCTCATTTACAAACGTTGTTGCATCACTATACTCAAGATGACATCAGCTTTTATTAGGGTTAGCAGGGTAGACAAAGAGGTCAACGTTTTGCAAATAGGCCAATGAAATTCATCAACACATCAATGTCTATCACTAGATGACTAAGCCACAACGTTTTTTATCAACCAAAATCTCAAACAAGGCATGATGTCATCATTAATCTAGGGTTAGTAGACGTTAGGGTTAGGGTTTCAAATTTGTGAGTTTTGAGAGGTTTTTTTTGGCACAACAAGCTCAACGTTGGAGAGATAGACTAGTGCCTTAGGGTATTATGGAGTCAGAAATAAGGGCAAGATCTCGGGAGGATCTAAATCTAAATACAAGAGAGTTAGGCTCTATGGTGCCGCAATGGCAGGGCCCTTGAGTCAAAACCCTAAGGGGAGGAGGCTCATTCTGGTGTTGCTTAAGCAAGGCCTCATGCTCCTCCCTCTTTCTTTAAATATCCTTGGCAAAACAGCTAGCTTTAAAACACAAATCTAAGGGTGAAAAGTGTTGCAAGAGAAAGGCTCTTCAAACCCTAAAAGTCAAAACCCTAGGTGTAGAATCAACTAGGCCTAGGACGTCTTCTTCTTTCAACTTATGTTCAAAAAACTAACTCAGAAAAAGGATGACTAGTGTAGCAACGGCTAGGCTAAATCCTCCTTAATTAATGGCTAAAACATGTTTCTCAATCATGGGGACATATAGCAAGGACCTACTTGTGTGCTTGTTGCCTAGGGTTTCAAGATTAAGCAATATAATAGCAATGTAATAATTAATGCAAGATATTTAACCTACAACCATTCATTCAAGAAGTTTTGCATGAGAAATACACTTACAAATCATGAATAGAGCTTATCAAACCCTAGTTGTAAACCTTCCAATGAGAGAAACACCATAAAAATGCCAAGAATGATCCTCCACAAGAGTTGTGCCTCACTTCCACACCAAAATATCCAAGTAAAAGACCAAAAGTAGCTCTCTCACAAGAGAGTGAGTTGTGTTATTGTCAAAATGAGAGGCAACGTCCTCTATTTATATCATCGTAATGACCTTTAATTAGAAAATAGGTCATTTAAAACAACCGACAAGGCTGACTAACAATATTACACTGTTTTTTACATTAAATGCTAAAAATGTCACAATATGAGCTAAAAAAGGAGACGTCAGGCCCCTCTGAGGGAGACGTTGGCCCTTTTGGGCAAGCTAAGCATCCAGGAGGCATAACGTTGGCCCTTCTAGGGCTCTTCCAAGCTGCCACATGTTCCAAATTACCCCAGCACACTGCCACACGCTCCAGAAAAACATCCAGCTGCCTCAGGTGACGTCTTGTCCATCAAATCCATCATCCCATCTACAGTGGGTGATCCCCCCTAGGTTAGGCTCTGCCAAGGTATCCTGGTGGAACGTCCTTCTGTCTTCTTTGTGCAAAGGCTCATCATAACATCGTCCTGTCTTTGCCATCCCAACAACCATATGATGGGCTCTTCAGCCCCATGGAGGTCTGAGCTAATCATATCCCCATGTGTACCGGTCCTCTAGTACCTGTCCGTCGGGCATGGTCCTGCACATCAAAAAACTACGCCCTCCATGGGCTCATCAGTCCTCGGGATCATAGCAATGTCAATCATATTTCATCATTAAATTTATCAAATACATGCATGA